>VZTU01010600.1:52797-62835 GCA_013400835.1 Zapornia atra | reverse complement strand
GTCTCCCATGGATGGGAGCCCCTGCTGGAGCAGGGGAAGGATGTGAGGAATGCACCCCTCCAGCTAAGAAGGAAAACAACTCTGAAACCCCCATTCCCCCAGTCCCTGCCCCTCCCTGTGCCACAATGGCAGGTGGAAGAAGGGAGCAAAATCATGACTAAAAGGAAGTCTGCTAAGAAGGAAGGGTGAGGGGAAGGTGCTTTAAGATCTGGTCACACTTCTCATTACCCAACTCTGGTGTCACTGGGTGTGCAGTGCAGTGTAATAAATTAGAGTTTTCTTTCCTTTATTCTGTGTTGAGTCTGTTTTGCCCGTGATGCTGATTGCGGAATGATCTCTCCCTGTCCTTATCTCAACCCCTGTGCCTCTCAATATATATTTTCTCCCCTGTCCAGCTGAAAAGGGGAGTGATAGAGCTGCTTTGGTGAGTGTCTGGCCTCCAGCCAGGGTCAAACCACCTTTGTCTCAAATTCCACCATCAGTGAGAAGTCAGTTACTTGATCCGCAAGTTTATGCTACTGCTTAAAGACAGGCTTCTTCAATACTAGCTGGGTTTTGGGGTTTTTTTGGGACAACCTAATTCAAATTAAAATGTTTGGTTTTTATAGATGGAGCTAGCAGTAGCACCGCTGTGTCGGCGAGTCTCTGACCTAGGAAAATCTTACAGACAGCTGAGGTCATTCAGGTGAGTTCCAGTGGCAGGAACTGGCAGTTGGCAGTAGGACCAAACTCTACTTCAGAACTGATTTATTACCTTGTGTTAGTTCTGATTCAATTGAGAGCTTTTTTGGCAACACCCACCTGCAAATTAGAAATAGATTAAAGTTCTTTTAAATTTTATGCGGAGTATAACTGTGATTTAACAATCTTTGTCATGCAAATGTTGACCAAATCGTACTTTTTTGTGTTGCTTTCAGTGCAGCTTCAGTATGACAGGGAGTTCTATAGTTAGCTAAAGTATTTTCACTGAAATACAAAATTTACAGTCCTGTGTTGTTTAATTACAATAGGTAACTTCTGTAATTTTTTACAAACTGAACCCATGTTGAAAACCTAAGATGCAGACTAGTGGAAAAACATTAGATGATTCTATTGTAACACAATATTGCCACCATACAGGCATTTTTCTAATGCATAAGATCAGCTTTTTCTTCCTTTCACAAGTGTATCATTACATTTTTCCAGACCACTGCTGTTCCAGACCAGTGAGCATATTGCCAGTAGCCCAGCTCTGGGTGAGGTTATTCCATTCAGCATTATTCTTCAGTTCTTATTTACAAGAGCACCGCCAGAATTAAAATCACCCTTCCAGGTAAGGAGATCAACCTGTCTTTCCTTTTCAGGTGACCTGAGGAGAAATGAACATTATAGTTTGCCCTAGTTATTTTAGGTTAAAAGTATTCAAGCTCATACTTTGTATGATTTGTTGGCTTTTGTTTTTCTTGTGGCAGAAGTGTTCTAGTCATTAAGTTCATATCTTGATTAATTAACAGCAGGAAGATGATAACCTGATTTAAAGTAGACTCTTGATGTCAGCTTGTAAAAGAAATTGGAGGTCTTATCCCAGACTGCAAATTGCCTGGATCCTACTCATGTAAGATGCAGGAAACATATATTCAAATCTCTATAGGAACTGGGCAAACAGGAGATCACCTCTGAGTTCCCAACTAATGTATTGGGTTATTTCTGTTAATTGGTTAGTCTGGTTCCTTAATTCATTCTGCACCGCTGCAGTGTTAAGAGAGCTGCCTGTGGCCTTCCCCTATGACACCTTGGATTCTGAAATCGGTGTGGGTGTTTCCTTTCTCGCGTTTATATGTAATTGGTGTTTGTTTGTGTTTCTCTGTATCAGAGGGCTGAGTGGTCCATTGCCCGCTACTCCCAGTGGCTCGATGATCATCCATCTGAAAAGGACAGGCTTGCCCTCATACGGTAAAAATCCTGCTTCTTCCTTCTCTACACGTATGGTAACGGAGCCATAACTTCTCTGCACACCAGGACTGGTCTTTAAAAGTAAAAAAAAAAAAAAAAAGAAAAATTGCTCTAGCTTTAGGAAATATATTATAAATACTGTTACCCTCCCTCCGCTCATGGGATGAGTTGCAAAATGGGAGGATTTATAAGGTAAGCACTCCTCTTCACCCCTGTACCCAAACCCTCCAGTGCCTTTAGAAGGAGCAGAAGGAGGAAACCATGCACAATGATGGTTTAAGTTAATGCTGTGCTCTAGCAAAACTGCCTCTCTCAACTCAACTGTTGGAAAGTAAAGGCTGCAGCCATCTTGTCTTGTGTATCAGGAAAGAGAAACTTTGGAAGCTTGCACAGTGAAAATGTAGGTAGGAATTTAAAAACAGAGGACCCTTGTTACACCCCTGCAATGTGATTCTCCAGGAAATCAGCCCAGGGTCTTTAGGAAGTGATAACCACATAAAAGTTTAAAAATCTTCCTAGGGCAGATGACTTCATAGCTAAATACTATTTTGCATCTTAAATGTTAGGAAAAGTCACGAGTCTTGTTTTTCAAAACAAGCAGATTTTAGACTATGTTTGAGAGAACAGATGTGTTGACAGAGCCAGCCTGAGGATCATCAAGATTCACAGCTCAGATGATCATATGGCTCCTAACACCCCAAGTATTCCCAGCCATCCTCTTGGTGTCCTGTCCTGACCTCAGTTTCACCCACTCTAGTGGCAGGGAAGAGGTTGTCATGTAAACTTGGAAGCCAACTCTGTCCTTGAACTTCTTCATGAATGCTGCCAGCTTTTGCTGAAATCATAAAAGCTGACTCTCCAGCCAGCAGTGGTTGTGTGTGAGAAAATCGACCATTATCTGTCCACACTTACAAAGCAGCCAAGAGGAGTCTGCTATAAATATTTACAGTTCTTGGAGCTGATAGCATCATACAGTCCGGGGTAGTGCCTGGGCCAATTAAGAACATATGAGTTGATTACCAGTAGATGTTAGGAGGATTTATTTCCAAAACATTAAAATGCAAACTGTGCCTCTTCATATGTGTGTTAAAGGAGTATATTTTTATAAACTCATACATGTTGTTACTCTAGGTGGGGTACAAAACTAGGTGCTCTTGAACCTCAAGCCATGACACATTGAATTACAGGGGACTGGATAGTTGGCACAGGGCTGATACAGCTGTATATGGAACTTAGTTGTGAATATTTTGGTTGTCATTTCTGTCCTGATGTCCACTGGCAAAACTGACAATGTTGAATTTCAGATACACTAGGGAAAGCCACGAATGCAAATCATTTGAGGACCAATGGGATTTTGTTCTCTTCAGGCCTTGTACACAAATTTGAAAATACCATCCTTAAACTACAACACATTTTTGTCTTTGCTGGCAATTAAATTTCATCCAGACTGATCCAGTTAACGGGCTTGCTGGTGGTCATGTTCAGACAGTGATAAATTGCTCTGACAATGGAGGAATTAAGGGACAAGCCTTGGGACAAGGCTTTCAGGCAGAGACCATTAGAGCAAGTAGCATATCTGGAATACTTAAAGTTTCTGTTTCAGTCCTTCCATTGAATCCTGTATTCATTTTGCATGAGATACCAGTTAGAATATTTTGACTTTGTAATCTATTGTGATCACTTGAGCATTTTACTATGAGACTGTGGTCCTTTTGCTTTGCACTGTGCTTGGACATTGCTCAGGCACATATCTTCCCAAGGCTTGGCAAGGGCAGCTTAGAAGATCTGCCCTTCCCAAAGGCCTCTGTTGGCATTCCTGTGGCTGTTCCCTACTCTTGGTATGCCAGAGCAAGGGTGTTTGTCACTGCCCATGCTTGACTGCTTCTCCATCCATCCCCAGGCCCACTGCTTGCAGCTCTGCTGAGCGGCGTGCAGGAACTGCACTGGATTTGTCAGACAGACTCTTCCCTCAGGTGGTGTAGCACTGCTGAGCCAGGCTAGCTGACCAACGCTGAACGCAGAGGGTGAAGGAGGTGGTTCTCCTTCGCCACACCAGTAACCTCTGTAGGCACTGCTGCAGGCACTCACCTTTGTGCCATCTCCTTTCATGCCTGTTGGTCATTTCTCCATGGGCCAGTTATCCATCCATAAGGCAGGCAAGGAAATGTCATCCGCTAATGTGACCGTTTCACTCATCATTTCTTTATTACTCTGCTGGAAGATTTCTGAGACAGCTCTTCACGTGTCTCAGGAACCTAAGCTGAACTACAGGCTTCTTGCTCATTTGTCTGTAGTCTTTTATCAGCCACCCTCTTCCAGCTTCGTCCGCCCATAGTTGTTCGGCTGTGCTAATTGAACCTTGGATGTTTTGAGCCTTCAGAGCCCCACATCAAGAAATTATCTTTACGTTTGCTGCAGCCTTGCAAACGGTAATTTTCTGCAGCTTCCCTTTGTAACAACTGTGCAATTACTCTGGGGACCCGCTGCTCAGATATTAATTTACTCATGTTATCAGAATCCTTACAGCTTCATATTAAAGCTAATTGCAGTGCTTCTTCCGTTCCATAGCTCTTAAATGCTTCATATGCAGCGTGGTGTTACTGTTATGGGTTGGAGCACAGTTTGGAGCATTGCTTTCAGCGTGAAGGGTTGGATTTACCTGGGCAGAGGTGTATCTGCCAGACCCCCTTTATGGTCAACAGGGAGACACACAGGCGCTGCTGGGGCTGATTCTTCTCATCCTGAAGTAGGTACCTAAAATAGGTCAGTTGCCTTGTGTCCTGAAAGCTCCATTTCCTCTGCTCAGCGAAGGGAGCGTAGGCTGGGACACGGGAGCTCTCTGGGGCAGACGGCTGCCTGCAGGCGTTTAAAGGTAGGGGAGATGACCCTGCTGCAAGCTACTCCCAGAGCAGGGATTGTGTTGAAAGGAGTGCTGCTTTAAGCAGCCAGGGAGCTTTTTAAAATTCTTATTGTGAATTAAGTTTGAAAACACAACCTTTCTTCCATAAAAGAAACCTTCCTGTTAGACCTGGCAGGATTTGAGCAGCCTGAAGGATGGTTCGTCCACCCAAGGGCTGAATTCATATCTTAACCAGTCGAGTGTGGGGAAACTCCCCTTCCTCCAGCTCACTGTTGCAGGAGCAGAGCTGAAAGCCAGGCCTAGTGAAGGGTTCATTTTCTTATGGAGTTCATTTTCTGAGCCACAGAGCGGGGCTGACCACTGCCCTGCCAGGGGACAGGACAAATGCCAGCTCGGGGACCACCACGAAAGCCCCATCTGCGCCTTAGGTTCAGTCTCGCTGGGCGCAGCAGCGTGTCAGCTTTGCCGCAGGCGGCAGAGCCGTGCGGGGTCACTGCTCCGCTCCGTTCCGCCGAGCAAGCGGCACTCACACAGCTTGGCCCGAGGGCTGCTGCGCGCTGGCTGCCACGCCTGCACCTCCGAGCACTCCCCCGGTCAGCACCAGGCCATTCATAAAACCCCTCAGTGTCAGCTCTGCTTGTCTGTCAACACCCGGCTCCTTTGATGTCTTTATCAGGCAATCTGTAGGAAACCAGAGCGTCTCTTGCTGATCTCTTGTCCTACAGATGATGCTGATGGAGATACTTTACTGTTGGGTTTTACAGTAACTTTTATCGCACCTAGCTAAATAGATCTGGTGTCAGACAGACGTGCTGTTACACAGCACATTTCCTGTTTTCCTCTTTGCTCTGAAGCTTGCAGAGCAAACAGACTTTGGACAAAGCACAGAAGTAAGCCTGGGCCCTGCTGTCCTGTCCTCCAGCTGCCCTTCGGATTGCTCAGCAGCAGAGGGCACAGGGCACTACCCCACCAGGGACCAGAAGGACCATCCTTGCTGCCTCTGATGCTGACAGGTTAAATTTGGCTCCATTTCACCGAGCCAGAGCCCAGGAGGGTAGCACTAGTATTCACAATTCCATATAAAATTAACTAATTAATTAGAGTAATTCTAAATGATACGCATTAAGATCCCTTTAAGAACCACAGCCCAAATCACACGCATTTTTTCTTCCCCCCGTTAACTGTAGATACAAATCTTCATGGGTTGAAATAACATTTAAAAAAATAACTATCTGGGTCTTATATAATCAGCTTGTCCTGATTTCCAAGAAAGCTCATGTTTTTGCTCAAGCGAGTGAAGTAATTTAATAAGTGCTTTAAAATCCTTTTCCTTATGTGGGAGGGCATCTTAAACTTAGATTTTTTTTTTTCCCCTTGCTTCTTATGGCATTTTTAATGAAGCATTAATATATGCAGAACATCCCACCAACCCTCTTTCCATAGCTCTCTTTTACAAACAGTATTTGTAATGTATACCATAGCTTGTCTTTTAAAATAGAAACAGATTGCCGAACAGGTTTTATGTCCTTTATTAGACTGGAAGATGCTGAATTTAGGGCATTATTTAGTCTAATCCCTTCAAGAGTATGTTTTTGTATATTACATAAACAGGGTTTCTTCCATCTTCTTAAACATTGGTAATAGAACTATAAATTACATCTTTTTATATGACAACAGCTGTGATCTCTTCTGTGCTGGAGACTTGATGATACTGCTTTCACCCATGATGCCGTTTATTTTTCCATTACTACTTATGCACTAGTGTTTTTACAGTGTCCTCTACAGGAACAAGCCTTACCTTCTTTTAAGATGTGATTTTAATGGTAAACTGGTGCATCTGCCAGCGTAGTTTAGAAAAGCTCATCAGAGCTAGGATTGGTAGAGCTTACAAAAATGCCATCATAAAATCTGCATTTCAAGTGTTAGCAAAGCTACCAAACTAGTTTATCTCCCCAAATGAGGTATGCTCATGTAGGCATCTCAGCAACGTCAGTGAAGACAGGTTGAAAGAGTTGAGGTTGCTAAGTCTACAGAGGGGAGGGCTCCAGTGAGACCTTCTTGTGGCCTTTCTGTACCTAAAGGGCCTACAGGAAAGCTGGAGAGGGGCTGTTTGCAAGGGTGTGAAGTGAGAGGACAAAGTGGGGGTGGCTTTAAAAGAGGGGAGAGTTAGATTAGATATTAGGAAGACATTCTTCCCTGTGTGGGTGGTGAGGCCCTGGCACAGGTTTCCCAGAGAAGCTGTGGCTGTCCCCTCCCTGGCAGTGTTCAAGGCCAGGGTGATGGGGCTTTGGGACAACCTGGTCTAGTGGAGGGTGTCCCTGCCCATGACAGGGGGTTGAACTACCTCATCTTTGAGGTCCCTTCCAACCCAAACCAGCCTGTGATTCTGTGAAGCACATTGTTACAATTTGCCCAGCTCAGCCTGAGCTGAAACCTGGCCCTTGCCAGCTGCAACCATCTTGCTTTGCTGTAAGCAGCTTCTGCACTGTCTATATTTCTGCATGTTGCAGTCCTGGCATTCCACCCTTAGGACTTGGTCACTGTCTTCAGAGAAACAAAATTCCCATCCCAAATGCACTTTTGAAACCACATCTGCTGTATGGCCATTGGTGGTTCTGGTTACCTGTCCCAGCCCATGCTTCGCTCACACTCTGAAGCCACCTCAGCATTCTCCTCTGGACTCCAAACATCCTTTCTCCCTGAATTTGTTATTTCTGCCATTGTGCTACCTGGACCTTTTGTTGCCAGGGATGCTATTCCTGATGGGAGGGACAGCCTTCCTGGTCTGTCACCATTGTGTCCATACCATGGGCAGCAATGCAGAGGAGCATTTCCTGAGCTGGTCAGAGCTTGACCGGGATGATGAGCTGTCCCATGGTCACCAGGTAAGATGTGGAGCTCCAGGCGGCTGCAGCTGCCATTGGCTCCCAGCCTTCAGCAGCTGCAGCTGCAGCAGCTTTTCTTCCTCTCCCTCAGTGTAAGGCCCCTCCGGCTGCCTTCGTACACCCGCCCAGGCGGGAGGCAGGCTGCTGCTCTGCTGTGTGGGTGTGTGTCCTGGTTTTGGCTAGGACAGAGCTAATTTTCTTTCTAGCAGTTGGTGTAATGGTGTTTGGGAGTCAGGATGAGCAGTGCTGATAGCACCCTGATGGTTTTAGGCATTGCCAAGCAGTCAGGGACTTTTCAGTTGTTCATATTGCCCCACTAATGGGAAGGCGGGGGAGCCCAGGAAGCTGGGAGCGGGCACAGCTGTGACAAGTGACCCAAACTGGCCAAAAAGGGTATTCCATACCAATCATGTATGTCATGCTCAGCATAAAGGGGGCTAGTGTGGGGAGGAGCCCCAGGACATGCAGTTTTTGGGGACGGTCCAGCTTTGGTCCAGCTCTGAGCTGTACAGCCCAAATTTTGGGGCTTGGTAAGAAACCACATCATGTAGCACCAGTTTCTCTCTGCTGTCCCAGTAAACTGTCCTTATCCCAACCCACGAGGTTTGCCTTTGGTTTTTTAGTTTTTCCCTTTCCCCTTTCCCCCCACCCTGAGTGACAGACTGCAGTGCTCAGCTCCTGGCTGGGGGCAAAACCACGCAGTGCATGAAGCAGGTAGTTCCCCAGGCTGGTTCTGCTCTGGAGGTGCCCATGGCCTCTGTTCAGTGGTTGGTGTTTCTCCATGACTTGTTCATTCTCCTGGCACTGCTGTTCCCAGCAGCGGTTCCCCCAGGATTAGGGTGAAATCCCCACCAACGGGAGATGCGGCGTTTACAAAATGATCTGCACTGGTTGTAGGCTGACAGGTCAAGGGAGCCTGAGATAAATGTTACATTTGGTGAGAGGCTGGTGCTCACCAACCCTCTGTCGTGGACTGCACCATGAGCAAAACTCTGGCTGGCTGGGAAGAGCCAGGCTTCTGTTTCAGAGATCCAGGTAGCACTTGGTTATGAATTGCATTCTAACGTTCAGCTTTAGAATGATTAAATGGTTTTAGTGGTGATGCAAGGACAGGGCATGGGGAAAACAGTGAATGCATTTAGTCTTCCTGGGAAAGCTCTTGTTCTCATTGTTTAATATAAAGCTGTACAAGGTTTGGTTTAGAAAATTGCCTGAGAATTCACCTTATAGTATAGATGTAGTAATTACAGTTGTCTTTTGAGTGGAAAAGAGTGAGTTAAGATGTTCTTGGATTGGTCGTGTTGATGAAGTTTCATTCTTGTCTTTTTGTAACAACACAAAGCCACAGTAGAAGAACAAGCACAGCAGAAGGTGACTGACAAAGACAACTTCCATCAGGTCTTGGTTTCTGCTAGGAAGGAGAAAGGTCTGGGCAGTTCTGAGGCCACCAAACAATTGTCAAGTTACGTGTAGCTGCTTTTTGAGTTGTGTGAGGACAGTGGCTGCCACTGATGGAGGTGGATTTGCCAGTTAAATCAGGTTCTTTTGAGGCAGGAGAGAAAGAAAAGAAGATAAAAGCGACTGGAAGGTGTGACAGCAGGACTGTAACGCTGGTGTTTGGCACTTAGCGCAGCCCAAATCTCATTCCCTCTTGTTTGATCTGAATGGAATGAGAGTCTGGCTAAGGATTATCAAGGGCTCACATTGAGTGGTTTTGGGTGCTGCTCTTAGGTAAAGCTTCTCTTTTTCATCTAAAGGGATCTGGTTATCTGTCATCTTATTTCAAGGGCTTTTTTCAAAGCAGGGAGATGAAGTCAGAAAGGGATAGCAGTGTTACCATCTGGATAATGATGCCAGCCCACAACTTCACCAAGAGGTGTCAGAGCTTTCTAAGTTAAGCAGGTCAATATGGTTTTTTTTTCTATTTTCAGCTTTTGATGACTTCTGAAAACTACTTGGGCCCAACAAACTTTGGGGAGTGTATAGAGGAAAAGACAGGGACAGTGGTGAGTGGAAGGGGAGAGGTGAAGCAAAATGAATGACAGTTACAGTAAGAAAACTGTCACAGGGATTTCTCAACTGTATTTTTGATACAAGGGACTGTTCTTTGTAGAAGGTAATTAACATCAAACATGTTTAACAATTATTGCTGGCCAGAGCACTTGAGTGCTGACCTGAGTGGAAATGTGGGACACATCTGACACCACAAGGCCAGGTTGGATGGGGCTTTGGGCAACCTGCTCTAGTGGAGAGTGTCACTGCCCATGGCAGGGGGCTGGGACTAGATGGGCTTTGAGGTGCCTTCCAACCCAAACCAGGCTGTGATTGTATGAGTCAGGTTTTCCCCCCTCTCCCCACCCA
>VZTU01010600.1:31375-52792 GCA_013400835.1 Zapornia atra | reverse complement strand
GGGATCCTTGAGCCTTGAGCCTTCCCTGCCTGCATCTCCCACCTGCTGCTCAGTCTGTGCTCACCACATGCTCTGGCCCTTGTTGCCACCATAGGCTAGTTTATGTGAAAAGCAGCTCACTTGCCTGCTGTTCCTTTCTCCCAGTCTCACTACTTCTCTTTACATCTTGGGATTAAAACTTCCCTGAGGATGTGCCTGATGTTTCTGTAGTCCATCACGCTGATGGCTTTTGCTGGGAGTGAGGTGTGCTGCTCCCCAGGGCCCATCAGGAAGAGCAGGCTGAAGGTTTCCAGGGAGCTGGCCAGGTGCAAGAAGTCAGCTTTGTTTCAGCTAGATAAAATAAATAGTCGTTCCCTGGCTGTAAAGGGGGAGTGGGACAACATTTCTCTTGTTGTTTGGTGATGTGCAAAAAATGCAGTGTGACTGTCAGTGTGTTGATACCTGGTGTGAGCCCCTCAGCTGTAACTCCCCAGTAAGTTGCTATCAAAATTGAAGTACTCTCAAGTGCACCCAGGCTGACTCAAGGGACAGTTTCCATGCTCAGTCACTTTATTCTTCTGAAGCCTCTCAACTCCCCAGTAATCCCATCCAGCCTCTTTTCACATGACCTCCGTCTTGGACAGCTGGCCCTGGGCTCCAGCAAAGAGGGAGTCTGAAGTGCAGCGCTGTGGGATGTCAGGCACCGTGGCGGGTGGCAGGCATCTCCTCGTGCCTGGGCATCTCCTCGTGCCTGGGCATCTCCTCGTGCCTGTGCTGGTGCTTTCGCAGCCTGTGCACAGCAGAAAAGCTGCCTCGAGCTCTTTGGTTGCACAGTTGCAGGCTTCACTCCATCAGCCACAGGCCACGGACTGTGTGTGTTTGGGGGGGGTTGGGGATGTCTCTCCTGTGCCGCTCTGGCTGTGAGGCTCCCAGATTGGTGCCAGGCTTTGGTGGGGATGGAAGTGCTGACAGGAGCAGGTGCAGCCCCAGGCCCAGCTTGCACGGCCAGGCTGTTATTGCTACCACTGGCTTCTCCAAACCCGAAGCTCAGACTCGTCTCTCCAGCAAACCAGGAACAGGCTTGTAGCATCAGGAGTATCTCCCACTTGTTAATAAATGAGCTTTGCTGGAAATTCCCAGCAGTGCTCTGACATGGATGGGTTCCAGTTTTTGTTTAGGAAGCACTTGCTGGTTTAACAATAGCTTTACTCACAGGCAATGAAGCGTACAATGACCCACTTCTTACCATCTCTTCTGGTTTGCCAGGCTTAGTGGGTTCATCTGTAGCTTCCCAGTGCTTCAGCATCTCACAGGGTTCTCAGCCTCGCCTTTCTCATCACCTTACTCTAACAGGCGACTGTACGTGTACTAGCCTGCCCCTTGATTCTTACCCACAAGCTCTCGACAGAGGGTTCATCCCTCCCCAGGTGGAGGTCAATACATTCTAGGTGCTTTCTAACATAAAGAGCAACTCCTCCACCTCGCCTCCCTAGCCTGTCTTTCCTAAAAAGCACGTAGCCATCCATGGTAGCGTGCCAGTCATCCAGGCTGTCCCACCACGTCTCAGTGATTGCAATGAGATCGCGGCCCTGTGACCGCACAAAGATCTCTAATTCTTCTTGTTTGTTCCCCATGCTGCGTGTGTTTGTATAAAGGCATTTTAGTGGGGCAGCAGATGCAGGTATCCCCAACAGATCACAGTGAGATTTTCGATAGGGGACGGGCAAAAGTGGCTCCACTGAGGAGTTCACAGGGTAATCCACAGAATTATCCCTACTCTCACGTGGAGCAACATCCCCAAGTCTGCCATTGTGCTGTTGGCATTTACCTATTTCCACCATCAACTCATGTTGTGACTCCCAAAGCACCTGCCTGACCCCAGCGGCCTTTGTAATATCCCCTCCCCACTTCCTAACTAGTTTAAAGCCCGACTGATGAGCCCTGCCATCTCCTGAGCAAGGATCCGCTTTCCTTTATGGGACAGGTAAGCCCCATTAGCAGTACTCATATCAGGAGCAGAGTACACCATCCCCTGGTCAAAAAACCCAAAGTTCTTGTGCAGGCACCAGCCTTTCAGCCACTGATTCAACTCATGGGTTCTCCTGACCTGCTCTGAACCCCACCTCCCACAAGTGGGGATAGACAAAAATACTATTTGGGCTCCCCCTCCCCCCAACAAAGCGCCCTAGGTCTCGGAATTCCCTCTTGATAGCGCGCAGGCTACTCTTCGTGATTGCATCCCTGCCTGCTTGAACTTACCAGCCCTAGGAGCCTTCTGGTAATATCCCTGACCCAGGCACCAGGAAGGCAGCACACCTCCCTGCGTGTAGGGTCTGATCTACATATGGGGCCCTCTGTCCCACTGAGGAGGGTCCAGCAGCAGATGTGTACTTCTCCTGCAGTTGCTGTGTGTTACCACCTCCCTCCCTCACCCCATCACCACACCTTCCCTGGTGCATTCCTGCCACATCCCCAAAACCCAGCAGAGCCCTCCCTGTCAAGAGGTGGCACGTCCCAAGCTTCCGTAATGGAATGCAGGAGACAAAACCCCAGCCTGGTTCCCCACACAGTGGGGAACCCACAGCTATGTGGGATGGTGCCTGGGTCAGGTGGGGAAGGTCTGAGATGACATACCGCAGCTGTCACCCAAGAGGAACAACCACATACCTGGGGCCATCTTAGTCCCCACTGGAAACAGGGTCTGTGCTTGTGCACGTTTCCCTATATGTCACAAGCTTGCTGTGAATAGCACCAATGGAATGTAACATAAAGCATTTTGAGAGGAATCCCTGAGATCACTGTAGCTCTTACATGAAGAGTAAGAGGAGCGTCAATTCACCCAGGCGGCTTTCTTTTACAGATACCCTCCTATTCCACACTACTGTTTATTTGCTGGACTTGTCGGATGAGACGTGGCCCTGTGTTGTAAAATAAGTTAAACTTATGTACAGACATGTACGTCATCACAGTTGCCCCTTTTAGCTTTGAAATGTCTTTGTGCAGCTCACACAAGACTCCTATGTGTGACATCCTACGGCAACGTGTAAGAAACACCCTGCAAAGCCGTACAATATGCACACACCCCAGCTGTGAGCTAGCACAGCACCTCCCCAAGGACAGCGGCACTTCAGAACTCACCCAGCAGCAGCTCGGGTGCTCTCTGGTACCCCAGCTTTCACTCTGCGAATGGGGCGCTTGGTGTCTGCAGCAGCTGGAGCCTCTTCCTTGCTTTTCTAAAGGTTACCAGTGCAGCGCTCTGCCTGGGTCTGTGCGTCAGAGCTGTCATTTCAAGCCATCTGCAACATGCTGCTGCTGCTTATTTAAATGTTAACTTCTTCGCTCCTCAGAACACGCAAGGAAGGAGAGGAAGATCATGAAATAATTATGTAGCTCTTTGTAGGGCCCTTCTTGCCCACTTCTTCCAGAGACACACACACAGGCTCATCTGGGGAACACAGGGTAGTAGGGGAGGAGTAATTTCAGTTGTGGAACCTGAACTTACAGCACGCTGGTTTTCTTTTTTTAGGGGCGCACTGGAGGCCTACGTTCAGTCAGTAAGGACAAGAGAGGCAAAGGAGTTTGCACCCATCTATCCCATAATGGTTCAGCTGCTGCAGAAAGCGATGTCGACCCTTCAGTGAAGGCCTCTGGTCCACCCTCAGTACAGGGAAGGAGCAGTAGCATGCTCACGGCTCTTCAGTGCCACAGGCGTACACGGGGTTCATGGCAATGACTCCCCAACACTCAAGCTTTACAATGAGACCTGGTTACCTGCTTCTCCTGTGAAACCTCTGTTGTCTCGCTTTACATTTGCATTATAGGAACTGTTTATGTGCTCTACGTCTTCATCGAATAAAAAGGAAGCATCCTCTAGCTTTCCTTTAGAAAGATATAAAATTAGAAGGTACTCATTACAGCACAATCGCTGAGTATCTCAAATAAAGAAGTAAGCTTCTTCCCTACAAGCATAAATAGATTACAGAAAATTGTACTTTTGATGGTAGAATCATCAGTTTCCATCGAAAAATCACTAATTTTAAGACAAGGAAAATTATTTACAACTAATGTAACCGATGCTCTATTGCACTGCTATTTGCTTTGACGTAATTTATATTGATTTCACCTCTTCTTTTTGCTTTAACCATAATAAAGTACATTGACTGTCCACTCCTGAATTCCGTATTTTAAATTCTTTAGCAGCATCTGAACTGCAAAGCATCACAACACACTTGGGGTGGGTTCACGTGCAGAGGGACTGGCTGTTAGTTATCTTCATTTTATAGAATACACAGCAGCACATTTTAATGAATTTATTTGTAATAATATACAAGAATATAGTGTGCAAAAATCTTAGGGGCAACATCATGTAGACATGTGTCATAAACTGAAATTTACAGTTGTGATTCTTAAAAAAAAAAAAAGGAACACACAGCTGTTTAGTACATGAAAAGCCATGATTGTAAAGGTTCACAGCAGAAGCAGTTGTAATCCTAACGCAGCTGCTCTAATTTTAGACAGTTGGAGGAAAAAAAAAGTAAAGTGCAAGTGTTGCACGTATAGTTAAGTGCAAAGTTTGCCCCCACCATAAAGATGTCATATGGCAAAATAAAATATTGTAGAATATGTGGCAAAGACAAAACACAGTTAAAACTACGATGGTGACGGTATCAACAGCACCATTTTTCTTGAGATAACGCTACTTACTCATTTCATCCTGTCCCAGGCCATTGCTTCTGCCGGGAAGAACAGCTCCCACTAGTGCCAGCTGGTGCAGAAGTATCTCACTCATGGATACAGGTTTGCTAGGTGGCAACCCAAACAGCAGCCCCCGCCCCACAACAGGTCACTGCGCTCGCTGTCTACCTCTCGGGTCACTGATTGGCATCTGGGCAGCCGGGGAGCTACAGGCTGTAATACGTTTCGCCCTTTCAGAAAACCCCAGGCCCCAGAATCGTAATTAATAATATGGTTGTGCAATACATATTAATCAGCAATAAGAATCAATGTATATAAACAGCTGTTACATATTTTAAAATTCCCCTTTTTGTACATTTTCTTTTAAAAATAAACATTTGTACACGTCTCCTCCGCCTCTTTCTGAAGTACTTTAGCACCACAGGATATCCATTTTCAAGCCTATATTACCTGATACATATATGAAGTTTGGAAGAAAAATAAGGCAATTTGGTTTAAAATGTTGATAGTTTTAGCTTACTTAATGTTCTATTGTAAAAAGCAAATCTGCACTCGTATTACATCATTTCCCACATGATGGTGCCAGTATTTCATGGTCACACAAAGTCACAACAAATAGTAAGACCTTGATCTTGCATCTTCTTGCCATCAAGCAACAGCCACTTCGTAAATACAGTTAGTAGGGGAATTCTGGCTTAATGCTGCTGTGAGCCCTGAGGGAAGAGAAGAGAAAACCTGGTCAGTGGTTACGAGCAGAGGGAAACCCGACATTACATCTAGCAGAGACTTGCTTGGGAAGCCACAAGTACCTGTACACATCAGTCATTCAGAAGAAAACATAAGGCCCGAATAGGTGACTTTATCCCCTGATCATGAAGAGACCATCCAGACTTCAGCCTGGAGCCCACCCTCACTGCCCGATGGTAACCAGGCAGCACACAAACCCATAGAGCACTGAAATCAAACAAGATCTTTTCTGCTGTAACGATAATGTAACAACCCACACCACCACCACCACCTTGGCCTGGAGAACCCAAGGAAAATCCTACAAGGAGAGTAGGAAAACCAGCCTTCTTACTGAGGCCATCCCATCAATGTTCCTTTCAGTTGTACACAAACAACCCCGAGTTCCTTCCTGCACTCACAGGTGCAGATGTGAAGAAAACCTGACATCACTACCTGAAGCCCAAGACTACAGCAGAGTAAAACCAGAATGAATAAATAGCCATATTAACCAGAGCCAATGGAAGCTGTTGATTACAAGGGAATACAGTGAACAGAAAACCAGGTTGTTCCTAGCAGCTGGGAGGCACTGAAACCCTCTGCAACAAGGGACTGAAAACTCAGCACCAGGTTCGTACAGCAGTGAGACACAACTGGTGTTGGAGCACTTCCTACTCAGTCTGAAGGCACCACTTGCAGATACTCATGAGAGTTCACTTCATTTACACAAGAGAGGAGGTAGCGTGAGGATGAAATCCTAAACCTGTGAACTCCACGCCACACTCCATGCTCTTACCCAGGCACAAAATGTCTGATGAAAAGATTGTTGCCTGCACCTCGGTGGATCTTTGCTTCCAACCTGCTCTCCCAGTTGAATATGCAGGTTGGCAGAATCTCCTGAGTTTGATGTTCACTTTATGTGATGTACTAAGCCTGAAAGCCCTCATCTTACCAACTACATCCACCAGATACTAATACACTGCTGCAGACTCCTACAGTGATGGCCTTCTACAAAGTGGAAAACTATTTCACTATGAAATTACATATCATCATATTTCACTATGAAATTATGAAATACAATGACAATTGTATTTATTTTACAATTAAAATGGAGTAATAAATGAAAAGGATTAATGAAAAAAAAAAATTTGCTCCTGCAAAAGCTTCATAGATCCTGATACAAATTATGAGTGAAAAATAGAAAGCTTTTTCTGAAGAAAAAGCAGACAAACACAAGACAGAAGGATTTTGTCAAAGTGCCTTTCTCAGGGGAATGGACAGATGCAATTTTGGCACAACCATATAAACTCATTTACTTCAAACAAAAGGTGCTGTGCCCTTGCTCTGCATTCCACGAACAGTCCAACACAATTCATGGAACTCTCATAAAACGTCCAGAGACGGATCATCTCCTGATCAGCCTCCTGCCAACTGCCCAAAAGCAGATGACACAACATGGGAATCAAATGCAGGTTTGGGTTACCACAAGAGCAGCAGACACACCAATTTATCCTGAACAAAAAACGCCGTCGCGACCGTATGAACACATTTAACTGCACAGTGAAAAAGACTGTTTCACAAACATACAGAATTTGTTCTTTTTCTTTTCCAACAGTCAGGATTTAAACGTTTCTGTTCTTCCGCCAAGGCCTTGGCTTCTAGCGTGTACATCCGCCTCTCTTCATTTTTCATCTTCTTCCACCTGTCACCGAGTATCACACTTATGGCTCTGCAAGATAAGTGTTTACAGTATGGTCAGGATGGGGGGTTCAGAAATACACGTATTTTTTCCTTTATCTTAGCATTTTAGAGAAGACAAAAGTTGAATGTGGAAATAATACACACAGAAGTAGTCAACTGCATCATTAAAAAACCCTAAGCAATCACGTTTCTGATTATCTTCTCATACTTAAACAGCTGAGACACCTGTGTCAGCCAAGCATGGGTCAATGCACATTCTAACATTCCAAAGAGTGGACATGTGAAGACACGGCAACTTGCACATACCAGCAAAACAGGGATGTTAAAAAACCCCCACCAAAAGGCAACTCACATTTGTTTTGCTCTACTTTCACACTACAAGATCGTACAACAGATTTGCTGAAAACATGTTCCCTAATAATTAGGGCAAAGATCTGAATATGACCTCAGCCAAACAAATAAATTTGATTAACTGCAAAATCCCCAGGTCTATTTAAGAGCTGCATGTAGCTTCCTCCACCTTTAATGCTCACTGGGGAGAACACAAGTGGGTGGAACAGACTGGTAAGTTCCTGTTCCTGTCCAAAAGGAACCCTTTGTTCTGCCACACCTACCACCATTTCCAGAAACGGAACAAACTGCTTTTCCTACTCCTTATAAACTTAGTGCCTTTTGGGTAGTATTCCCCCTATTATCAAGCCATATTGCTTAACTGCACTCCCAAATGCTGGATCAATAGCCCATTAAAGCTTTAGCTCCATGCTTTAGCTGAATGAGAATCTCTAACAGGAGCTCTTTCATCAGTGCCAAGTACTGAAGTGAGTGGGTACGCCTCGGCCTCACGCTACAGCGATGGAACTTCCACGGCCAGCTTTAAGAAAAAGGGAGTTAGGTATTTTACTGCATTAAAAAGTTCCTTGCTGGCAACAAAGCTATTCACAGACAGATTTCAAGCAGAATCAGGAAGTCTGCAGCGTTTCCCATACAGCAATTCTGGAGGCATTCCTGCACCATACCAAGAAAATGGATTTTAATCCTGCAAGACACTGTAGCACCGCTCAGGCTCCCAGGAGGTGCAGAGCACTTGGAGCATAGCAAGGACTCCCCTGGGGCCACTGTCACATGCCCTGGTGACTCCTCAGACTTGCAACCAGATCCCATCAGCATCAAATCCATTTGTACCACCTCTGTGGCGAGGGATTTTCTGATTTTGCATCCAAATTAAGAACCAGTATCTTTGGTCTGTCATCAGAAGCAAACACACTCCAGTTTCATTAGCCAATTTCTCATGTTTTGGCAGTATCCAGAGGCAAGACAACAGCACCAGACACCTGTCTGGTTGTGGTCACCAGTTTGTACTGGGTCACTCATGCCTCCAGGAAAGAACACAGTGACCCAGAAAGAGCAGGTCTGCTGAAGCCACTACATTTCCAAAGAAAAATATACTATGAAATCTTTACATTTCAAATGCAAACAGAGATATGCATTTTGTACCTCCAGAGACAAAACTGCACTGAGGCACTGAAAGCGAGTACAGAGCTGCACAGTTTTAAAAGCTTGAAAAATCTAATTCAGAGACAAATGCTCCACTTCTCCACAGAAATCTATAAGCAAACCACTGAGACTGAAAAAAGATACGTACAGAGAAATTTCCTGACGTGAGACCTGATTCTCCTGACCAAAAACAAGAAAAAAATTACCTACTACGTCACGGTCTCAGGCACCCTTCACCTCATCAGAACTTTGCTGTGCTTTGTGCACTGCCCTCGTCCTCTCAAAATGCTGGCAAGATACCTGACAACATGTTAAGAACAGACTAATGTGCAGGATGCAATCCCTTACACTGCATCTGATGCAAAAGAAATTGTGGAACAGCATTTGAGGATGCCTCAAGTTTATGTAGCAATTATGTTCAGCACAAACAAATGCTGCTGATAGCTTAGGTGTATATTCTAAATGTGAAGAAAATCACTACTCAAATCAGCCAAATATTTGTGAACACAGAGCGAAGCCCAGCGAGAACACTTAGAAAGGAAACAAGTGCCACCCTAATCCCAGATTCTCAAGTATTGTCTTACGGTCCTTGACTTGTGTTTTGAACATTTAAGCTGGCTATCTTGTTGACACAGCTTGCACTACTTTGTCTCAGAACAGACCATTCCACTCCAGTATCTCAAGTTTTGTCCTTTCTTTCAAGTGTAAGAGAAATAGAGTAACTATCACAGACACAAGAACTCCAGTGTATGGAAATGGGCACTACTCAAAAATGACACACACATTGAAAAACCATGAAGAGTTACCTCCAAACAGCTACATTAATAAATGCCCCAGCAACACTAAATAGCTGGATGCCTACAAAATCCATTACCACAACCTCTTACGATTTCCTCTGCACTGTATTTTACAGATGCAAAGAAACTGCATCCAAATACATCCCCTTCCAAAGTGACTCTCAACCTTGCTTGTAACTTTGTCATCACTTTCCCTCAAGGTAAACCTGTTTGCTGAAATAATCAGCTTATTTTCATATACACCCAGCTGCAGCTTCAGTTCACTGCAACAGTCTGAAACCAGCACTTTAAGCATCTATCAACATGGACCTTCATTAACTGACATTCTGTTTGATTTCTCATTGACAGCTGCCATGAATTTGAGGGCAGCAGATCGACTCCACTGACAATGACTACACACACCACAGAACATCACTGCCAGGACACACAAGACTGGCTAGGATTTAAGGATGGGTTATTTCGATGGTAGGATTTTGTTTCTCAACACCAGTTCCAGCTGCCTTTCTTGTGGCCATTTCATGACGTCCTAGTCTCTCAAAGGCCTGTCACCTACAGTTTTTACCAGATTTAGCACTAGAATTTTTACGTGACAATGCAATTTTTGCAGTAACAGCTTTCGTAATGTCACAGATATAAAGAAATCTGATCATAAGATCAGTGCAAGTTCATGTGGTTTATATTTACATATGCATGATTAGGACAATATTTAAAACGTATGTAGTAGACATCTTTATAAAAAAAGTTTAGGCATAAATATAAATAGAAGTACAAGAACAAACCAACAAAGACTCCTCGCCCAAACACACAGTCACACAAGTCTTCCTGCAGGTCCCAGCAGACAGTTCAGTGCCTTTAGGATGAGCAAAATTTGGCAACATACTGTTTGGGTAAAGTATTTCAGTCATTGTAACAATTGGTACTCTATGATTTAATATGACAAACAGAGAATAAGTGATAGTAATTTCACTGAACAACTGCAGTATTAGGCCAACACTTCATCAGAAGAACCAGAAACTCCCTTTTTCCATTGCAATACATGAGCAGAGCGCCTGGTACTTTTTTCCTTTGAACACTGCTGGTTCAGTGTAAACAAACACTGTTGTGTATTTGTGGCTCTGCTGGTGCACATATGTATGTCTATATATAAAATGTTTACCCAGAAGGTGGATTTGCAGAAAATGGCTTGTGTCAAATATACTGAGTGCTGTAAATATTTAAAGTCGACCCATAAATTAAGCTCTGTGTCAGCATCTTTCAAAACCTGTTCTTAAAATAATACACACACATTTTATTTCAAATGCGATATTTAGTGCACTTAAATTCAAGGGTGGGACACAGACATTCTGCTAGCACACCAGAAGTAACAAAACTAGAATGTTCTACCATTACCTGTTGTCTTTCCCTGGATACATCTGAGTATATTCAACTCTGTATTTTTTGGCAAAAAGCATGAAGGCATTCATTGGTCTTTTGCACTTGTTTGGAGAAGTGGCACTCACAGTACTTGCAGTCCCTGAGCTGTGGCTTTTGCCAGCTTTACTGTACAAGGAATTGGAGGAAAGATGTGATGATGCAGTAGACACACAGTTTTTACTACTGCATTCTGATCTCTCAGCATCTTGATTGTTCGATCCTCCACAAGACAGAGAAGCGCGACGCTGGCGAGCCATGCTGCTGAGCACATACACTGCAGAGGAATCCATTGGGGTAAAATCGTAACTACAAGAAAAGGACATACCATAAAATGATCAAGTAATTTGCATGTAAAATCCCTACACAGCTGTTCATTCTTCATCTCTACTACCCTGGTCTCTTCTGTGACATAATGATTTGTGCTTGTTGCAACAAAACTTTGGCAGATGGATTTTTTTTTTGTCAATGTGATAGTGGACTGCAGCTTTGCAAGATCTGCTGTGTACTCTCAAGTCCCCAGTGGTATAAATTAATCATACACTGTCTTCAACTTTCATCCACTTTTGAAATTAGCTTCTGTTTCTGTCCTTAACACAGATCAAATCTGGTTCTTGAAATATAGGTACTGAAAGGGACAACTGATATGGGAAGAACAAGCATCGAGTTCATTTGCAAGTATGTATCAATTATAAATATAAAACCACTGTATTAAAATAGATTATATTATATACTTCCCTGGGAAGTTCAATACAGATTATTTTGGAGACAAACCTTCCATTGAGACTAAAATACTATTTCAAGACGCATGGTGCTGCACGCTATTTGATTCAAAGCTGACAAACGCCTGCCCTCTAGTGACGAAAATGGGGGATTCCTCGATATTTCAAGATACTTCGACAGCTTTAGAGCTGTTTCCATACAGTTTAGACCTCCAAATACTATAAACTGTCAGAATTTCTTGTTGACCAACAACCATAATTAACCTCTAACCACTACAGAAGTTGTTTAATTCCACAGACTATTTGTTATCCTCTCCTGGTGTGGGCGGGTCAGTCTGGGAACCACAGGCTATATGGTCTTTAGCATGCTGTATGGGGGAACACACTTGTGCAGGTGCTACTCAACCATAAAACGCTAAATAACCACCACAAAATAAGCTTAAAACGTATGTAACACTAGGCTCTGATCAATGGGGCTATAGCTGCCTAACTTATGCCAAAAATAAAGATCTGAAGAACGTTTCTTCTGAACACAAATGAGATCTACTGGCAAAAGAACACTGACAGTGGTACTCCAACCCCATCAGAGACAGCAGCCCCTTTCTATGGGATGGAACCAAAAGCAAGGGTGGAGCCTGAAGGGTTGTCTCCAAAGTAAAAAACAACAAAGAAGGGCTAATACTAACAACCTTGCAGGAGAATTTACAAGATAAGGAGAAAAAGGACATCTCTGTTCTACAAACAGTCCAGCATCTTTCCTATTTCTAATCTCATTCTCGTAACACAGCAGCAGGATTTTTTTATTATTATTATTTTATTTTTCTGTCCTGTTCACCACAGCTGCTGCCATGTGCTCCTTTCTCAGCAGCTTACTCCCTTCTTCCCACAGAAACAAGAAACTTGGAGTGGCCAGACAGTATTCAACTGGGCTGCAGGATGAGCAAGGAGCCACAAGTCCAATGTATTCAGTGCCATGTAAATATAGTAATTCTAGCAGCTCTCTATGTACACAGGTCAGAACAGGAGTTAATAGTATGAAAGGAAAACAGACAGCAAATGAGCGAAGACAAGCAAACTGAACTCACACTCAAATCATAGAAGAGCTCCTAAGGCGTGAACTGCAAACAGCATTTTAAGTTTTTCTATTGTAAAAAAACCAAACCACAAGACCCAACTAGAGTAAAAACAGATGCTAAAAAGGAGCTAACATCATAAAAGAAAATGGATTCTACTGAACTTAGAAAACGCAAAATAGCATGGAAAAATCTTTATGGATAATACTATTTCCTTAGAATAAATTATGTTGGACAAGACAACCTCTGGAGGTTGAATCTCTTGCTCAAAGCAAGGCAAAGCTCAAAGTTTGAAGCTAGCTAAGTTTTATATACTAGAAAAGAACAAAAAAGCAGACCATACAAAAAATAATTACGAAACTAGCATATTCTACAGCCATAGCACATGCATTAATTGCTAAGAAACTACTCAGGCAATTCAAAACATAGCCACACACGAAGCACAAGTTAACAGCTGGCAGACATACTACTGTGGGAAAACTGAACTGTATTTTTCAAATATAACCCACTTTACCTTAAGAATTTACACAGATAATATATATAGTTACTGCTTTATCTAATCTGGCTTAAGCTATCATAAAGAGGGGCCGAAAAGTTATTTACTACAAGATACTACTTTGCAGTTTTCCCTCTCATTTCTCTTTTATTACCGTAAGTATTCTCTCTTTGCTCTACATGCTGCTTCAAATTCAGGTAGACTTAAGGTGCCTACTCATTAAATACAAAAACCACTGAGGCCACTTTATCCAAAAATTACCTTTTAAATGTATCAAAAACACCTGAATCATCAAAGTTAATGGCATCAGGGTGTCCAGGAGGTAGACACAGATCTCCAAGATGCATTTCACAGCATGGAATGCCATGCTGTACCACAGTCAAGCTTGGATAAAAAGATGACCAACCTGAAGTGGTAAAGAGTTAAATTAGACAAACGGCCAGACAATCTCTCTAGTTCTTAACTGGAACAATATCTAAATTATATCATTTTATAAAGATGTTCTGATGTAGTTTCTTTCACCCAAAAGAAAAATCAGAAACACTTACTCAGGGAATTCTTACTGTAAATAGTCATTTTTATGTCAAGTAAAATCTCATTCCAGCAAAAAAGTCATCAAAACCTGGAAATTTTTATCATCAGAAATTCCAGGTTTAGCAAGTGAGAAAAGTCTCCCTTATTTGCAGCTTTCCTTTCTCCCCCCAATTTTACTGTTTTCCTGAGATCCATTTATATACTTGACTAAATCTTTCCTTATGAGATATGCAGTATTTCTGTAGCTTTACAGTTTCATTTGTAAAGAAATCTAGAATTTGAACAAATATAGTGAACTGATTCTACACCACCACTTTTATTAATTTCTTGAGCAACATGGGATGCCAGTAAGACCTTCAACCACTTTCTAACAGTATTTAATAGACAACCAAGTATACTTGCAGCATTTCATACCTTTATTTTTAACATAAAAAGGGTGATCGAGTCTGCATTCTACGGTAAGCAAGCCATCCTCCACTGTGCCAGGATCAAAAGTCAACTTCAGCACTGACTCACCACAGGAAATGCTTTCTTCATGAGAAATCAACTTCAAACCATCAGAACCATAGCCCTGTAAACATACATAGAGTTCAGAATTTTTCCACCCCAAGAAAGCATATGCCTGTGTATGCTCTAGGCACATATTCATCACCTTATATTTAATAATACCAACATTTCTAAGTGTTCTTGCTAATAAAGACAACATAGCATTCAAAACAGCTTCAGCTCAACTGCTTTATAGCAAGATACTCAAACAGTACAGCGATCAGCTCTAGACAAGTTTAGTATAAACCCGTCTTCCTCAGACAGTAATTAAACGTACAGGGATGAAAAGACAAGAAACTAAACATTTCCTACAAGTATTGAAATTCATATTAGAACTAACAACTACCTTGTAAGGACTCACAGGAGGATTTTCTTCTTTTCCACAACTTTGAGATCTTGCAAAATCTTCAACATCCTGCCATTCTTTATTGCGTCCTTTATGAAAGCACAAACGAGTGCCTAAGAGATTTTTTTTTGAGGGCAAAAAAGAGGAAAAAATGGTTATGTTAAAAAGTGTTACAAAAAAAAAACCCAAGACAAAACAAATACTTAGTCCATGATACATGTTATTTTACCTTTTAGAAAACAATGCCAAACAGTTGAGGGCCAGGAATGACACCATCCTAAATCATCATCATCTGAAAGTGATGACATGCAGAAAATGCCAGATTCTGATTCGCTATTTACCTATTAAAAAAGCAAGATGGTGTTGATGTTTTACTGCAGAAAAATATATGTCTTTAGACACATTATCCAATTTGCATCTGAGTCATCATTTTGTTTTAAATACTAATAGGAATGTAACAGGAAAGACAAAGATTCAAGGAACGTAGTAAATGTGAATGGCATCTTTTCATCTCCTTTTCTTGAAACGTCCTCTCCTGTAAATTTTGTGTTTCATTTTCTGAGATTCATCTGCACACCTATGGAATCTCTTGTGCTTAGGTAAAAGCATTTGATAAGCTGTTAAGGCTTTGGTCATCCACAGAACCACTCAAAGCACAGGTTACTTACTCTATGGTCAAATTACTGGAAAACTGTAGGGCCAAGTCAGTTCTAGATAAATCACTAGGAAAAACTCAATGTCTTTAACAGACACGCTTCAGGCACAAATTAATACACAGGAAAGGAAGAAGCAGTTTTTGCACATCCAAAAGGAGATGGATCCATATTTCCTTTTTAAGACAGCAAACAAATTAGTACAATTTTTTAAAACTTGCTACAGAAGGAACTACAAGAGAAGCAGAGCTGTCTTAGAACATGCTCTCACAGAAACATGGACTCTGCAATGTAGTACTGCAAGCCTACTGTGTTTGGTAAAAAAGTAACAGAAAAGTGGTACTAGAACTAAACCAATTACTACTTTGAACTAGTTTCTCTTTTCAAAAAGCTTAACCCATTACCCATCATTTTTCTTCATTTTACAAATGTTACAGAACAACTCACCCTTTCATGTCTGAGAGGTGTTTCATCCAAATCATTCTTGGTGAAGTTCGGATCATTCTTTGAGGATCCTGGTGGAGGACGTGCATAGGAATGTAAACTTTTGCTTGTAGCTATTATGTGAACAGGAGATGATCTAAAATAGAAGTATTTTAACATATCTCAGATTGAGACAACACAAGACTTAGCTACCATTACTTTAAAATACTTTTATTTAACAAATATGTCTGTCTGCATGAGCTGAATACCAAATAAACTTCCCACATACCAGCATTCAAATGGGATGATTAAAGGGTGCAAGCTCAGACAAAGGGAGTATTTAGCATAACTCCTGCATAGCTTCTGTATACCACCCCAACAACAGGACTACCTCCACATCAACACATCCTTGCTTAAGTTTTTACAAATAGCTCGAAGTAAATACCTCATTCTTACGAGTATATAAAGACACGTGCTCTGACATAATGATTAAATCCCAAATGCATTACTGTTAACAACACTGCATTTAATTTTCTCATAAACCTAAGTCCAAAGTCATAGAATGAAAGGTGAAGCCCAAAAATTTCTAAGATCCCACACTGCTTCTCACAGCCTTACGGAATAACCAGATCACAAATCTGAAACAGTATCAACAGAAAATTAGATTTCAAATGAGCTCTTTAAACAAACAATGAAGTCAGTATGCATTAATAAGTATTAAGAATCTAAAGTAACAAATTCATGTTAATTTTTCGTCTGCTGCTTCACAAGGCAAATGCCCATAATTTCTGAGCCTTCAGCAGTTAGGCAATGTTCTTGTACTACACTACCTGATTGGTGGCTAGCAAATAAGCAGCTTTTGCAACAGACTCTGAAGTGAGTCCTGTGCAATCTTCCACAGAAGAATGAAGTTACTATGTAGAAAGATCAAAACTAGGGCTCCACTTCAAAGTCAGAGGGTGTGATGCACACAGGTAATGTTTCTGGAGTCATAATACTACAACTCTTGAGTGTTCAAAATTTAAATCAACATCAGTACCTGTTATAGAAAGAGCACTGCATCAAAGGACTCTGAGGACTTGTGGCTATATTTGCTAATTCTGTCAGCCAGTTCACCCCATTCTCACAAGAATAAGCGCTTTCTGAATTGCTGTTTGAGGTATGTTGGTTCCATGAAGGCCTTGAACACTCCTGATGTGAAACATCGGCACCAAGCTGAAAAAGTGCCGGTGGGGTAGAATCCGTCTGCACAGCCTGTAGCTCAGGAAGATCATCTACAACAAATGCACAGATTACCATAACTATACTCACTGATAAAACATTGACATTGAATCCTGCCAATACAAATCAAAAAGGAACTAGAATGAAGTAGCTAATTCGATTTTCTCCTATCACAATTACTAGTGTTTCACAAACCCTATTCATAATACTGACAAAACAGCCACAGAAATAATCACAGCTCTACTCCACTGCACATTACTTTCCAACATACGTGCTATTTTTCTCCAATACAGAAGAACTGAAGTTTAATGTTCCTGTAGCCCAGGATCTCTATTTGCAGCTGATCTAAAGCAGCATTATTTCCCTTTAGGAGGAGCTCTTGAGCTTTGTTTATTATTTTTGTGCCAAAAAAAACCCTCCTCTACAGATAAGGAACAGAAATTTCTATCCCAGAGTTCAAGAACACATTTAAGTCAACAGGCCAGTGTGTCAGTACTGGAAAAGGGTCACAGGGAAATGTGACTGTGAAGTAAGACCTTCAGAAATCACAATTCACTGACATATTCTGTGCCCTACTTAAGTTAAAAATCGGTCATCTCATTCAGTCAGCTTCCAGTAATTTCACTGTAGGAAAATTACAACAAGCATAAGAATTTGGTGGCTTCTGTGAAAATTGTGTTACTTACCAAGTTCCATGTGTTCATCAGAGGATGCATATCCAGGAGAGGAAGGCAGGTTTTCATTACACTTCAGCAACTCCAGTGACTCATTCATCCCTGAAGTTCTCTTGTCCACTACCAGGAGGAGTTTCTGAACTGCATTAGGCATTTGATTTGTCTTCACTTCCCACACCATGTTAGGATGCTCCAAAGTATCTGACTTTAGAAGAGACAGAGGTTAAAAATTTCTATGCACAGAAACTGTTTTACGTTGCATCTGACAGGCCATGTCATTACCAGAACCCTAAAACCTTCAACATCTGCTGAGAATCACAGCATAATTTATCTTGTAAAGGACCTCTTGAGACAATCTGGTACAATTCCTGCAGAAAGCAGACTTGCTTTTGGTTAATTTGTCCCAGCTATTCCCAGTCACGTCCTTGCCTTCCACAAGCCAGGACATGGCTGTCAGGAAGATGTGCTTCACAGTCTCCCTGAAGGCTAAGGTTAGGCTGACCAGGCTACATCCATCCTCCCACATCCTTCTCCTTGAAGCCAGGTGTGATGTTTTCTTGGTTCCAGTTATCAGGAGCCCTCCTGCCATCAAATCTGCCGCCTGTTGGAAACCATCCTCACAATGGTACTGGCCAGCTCCCCCTGACACATCCCAGCCTGTCTCACAAACTCCTGAGTGGCTGGCTCACAGAACTGTCCTGGCTCCTAACTGGCTCTTCCTCTACCATAAACAAAGTAGTACCTCACTCTGTCCCATGCATCTTACTACACCCAGTAAGGATACAAGCTGTCAGGGTTTAACTCAGCAGACAGCTAAAATGACCACACAGCCATTTGCTAGCTCCCCTCCCTCAAGTGGGATCAGAGGAGAAAAGAAAAAGATAGAACTCGCAGGTTGAGATTAAGACAGTTTAATAGGACAGAAAGATTGATAACAACAATTTAAAAACCCAAAACAAAATAAGTTATGCAGCACAACTGCTCATCACCTGGAACCAACGCTCAAGTTAGCTGCTGAGTTTCTTCCCCACCCCTCCATCCCAGCCAATTCCCCTGGTTATATACAGAGCATGACGTCATATGGTCCAGATTATCCCTCTGGCCTCTTTGGGTCACCCCCACATTCTCATCAGCAGGGCTCTATGAGAAGCTGAAAAGTCTGTGAGTGCTTGGCAACAACTAAACCATCAGTGTGTTACCAACACTGTTCTCATCCTAACTCCCAAACACAGCACTACACCAGCTGCTAGGAGGAAAGTTAACCCCATCCCTGCCGAAACCAGGACACGGGCCTTGCACATAAAAGACCAAAGTAAGTAAGATGTCGTCCTTGGTCTTCTGACATTACGGCTCCTAAGCCATTTAGCATCAGGCCCACATTTTCCCTTGTCACCCTTTCACCATTGGCACATCTAGAGAAGCCTTTCACTCCCCTTCACATACCTTGCTATCTCAACTCTGTGTATAGTCTCAAACACATTTGACTGCTAACACCATTAACTGTGTTGCAAATGAAAAAGAAGCCTCTACCAGCAGATTTCACTGCAGTTTCATTTTCCTAAATCCCAGTACTGTAAAATTTATACCACAACAGATACTTTAAATCATCTTCAGTAGTCAGAGAACTGTGCTATCATTCTAGACAATCACCACCTCTGCCAGTTGAAAAACAAGGTTATGCAGCCTTTAGTAGTGTGGTTATCTGCCGGGTTTTTTTCAAACGATGATGAATTACAGCTACTGTAACATGATTACCTTGTTCTTTAATGAAGTGTCATTGAAAAAGTAATCTCGAGTCCCTCACGAAAGAGCAGAAAACACATCTGAATAAGAAAGAAAATGTGAACAGCCTACACATGCACGTCCACTTCAGCTGTCATGTGCCACACTAGAAAAAAACAAATAGCTAAAAAGTCTAATTTTTTCATAAAAAACAGTAAGTCTATTATCCTAGAAGTTCCTTCTGCATAATGCACAAAAAGCCATCTGAAAAGTTACAAAAAGCTTCATTTTAATTATCAGTTAAAAGGTATCGTTTGTATACATGCATAAACATTCTGTGTTTTCACTCATTCTATAAATTTGTTTCACTCAATTTGCAGCTTGTCCTGTATCTATTTCAGGCATAGTCCCTCTAACTACATATTGGCCCTACCAGAAGAGGCCTGACCTCATCAGTTTTGTTTTTTTTTTAACTGGAAAATTTTTAATCTTCTCACATCCTAATCTTCTAAATACATGCAAAACACATAAACTTGCACTCCAAACATAAAAAGATGTTTGATTCTTCTCAAATGGCACTATTATAGAAGCCACAACAGAGTAAGTCTGTTTTTACGAAGGTGGAGGAAGAAGGTAAAAGACATGAGATTATACAATTCAACTACTGGTAGCATGTGTATTTCAGTTCAAAGAAGCATCTTTAATGCAAATAAATCTTCTATCACCCAGGAGAGGCAGTAAAATTACAAGAGCAGAAATCTCAGTCATTTCCAAACGGAAAAATCAGACCTGAGGAGTACAGGTCAGGACCTCCCTGATTATCTCTACGTAATCAACTCTGAAAGACACTCCTTGTTCTTCTGGCTTGTCTATGTCCTTCCTTCCCCTCCTTTTGCCTTACTTTCCCCTCTATTTTTTCACTCTTCCTTTCCCATTCTCCTGCCAAAATGAACAAGCTAATTCACTTTGGGAATGTTACCTTCTCCTTCCTTCCCACCAGGCTGCCAAGATTTGAAAGTACCTGCTCTGCTATCCCAACACACTGAAGGTCAGAGATAAGGTACAGATACAACACACTAACCTGACAAGAAAAATACCTGCTTGAGAAATTAATTGCTGTTCCGAGTCACAAGAATTTCTCTGAACCAAAGCCACCCATGTACAAAAGCGAAACAAAACACCTAACAAATTTAAAAGACAAACAAGAAGTACCCAACTTTCAATTCCACCTGATTAAAGCCTGCTTTAGACATCGTGCTTCTCTCTGCCTCAGCCTTTCAATGTTTTGGAACATTAAAGGAAGCGGTCATTATTTAGCTTGTCTTTTTTTTTTTAAATTCAACTTCACGTTCAAAACTTGTTGCAACAGATGTTTTCTGGATCTTTCACAGGACTGTAATTACTGCCGCTTTCTTTAGAGGCTAAATGAATTTATACTTTAAAATAAGTCAACATGCAACCCTAAAACGAATGGCAGGAGACCTTATTCATTAAATGATGTCTATTTTTGTGGGACAAAAATAAACAAAGACTGTGAACAAGATGGGGTTCCACAGGGACTTGGCCGCATCCACCCACACCACACTGTGCAGGAATGGCTGGGTGGAAGCGCTTCCCAGTAGTTTTCCTTCTGTGTTTGCCTTCCTTCCCCCAACCTACCGCCGAAGTCTCAGGCCTACAGAGAACAGCAACAGACAACTGGCAAAACTCTTCTCCAAGGAAAATACAACATACTGGCAAGACTGGATCCACACCAGGGACTTTTACTGGCAGAGCGGCTTTGAGCGAGGCTCCCCGACTCGCACAGCTGTGCCAGAGCACAAACCATGATTCACGGCGGTTTTGCAAAGCCAGCCTTTCAGCGTTACACGGGCCGAACCGCAGCTTTGCCCAACTCCATCGCATGCCTTCCCCCCCTTCCCCCAGGAGCGCCGCGGAGCAAGCGCTGCCTTCCCCGCACCATTTAAACACCAGTCGCTGAGCAAACATTACAGCGTTGGTTACGTAAGGAGACACGTACAGCAGAATTAAAAGCGCAGTATGTGACCCCCAGGCGACGGACGCGACCGCCCCGGGGAACCAGAGGGGAGGCCCGGACACAGACCCCCGCTCCCCCTCGGGACAGCCCCCGAGCCGAGGGCACGCTCGGGAGCGCGCTTCACCCCCCCCCCCCCCCCCCCCCCCCCCCCCCCCCCCTGCGAATCCGAC
>VZTU01010600.1:0-30642 GCA_013400835.1 Zapornia atra | reverse complement strand
ACCGCGCCGCACATCAATCACCCCCAGCCAGCGCTACGATTGGCGAGCGCCTCCGCTGGCTCGCGGAGAGGCAGTCTTGGAGCTGTAGTCTTCGCCGCCGCCACCTCCTGCCAACTCGGGCGCGGTAGGACGACAGCCCCCAGCGTGCCCCGCGCGACGGTCGGCCGATAGTAAACAAGAGTCATAGGGACACGTGGAGCCGCGCCTCTGGCCGGCCCGGCGCTGCCCCCGCAGCCAGCCTGAGCCCGGGGAGGCGCGGCCCACCTGGTGCTGGCGCTGGGGAGGGGCCGCCTTGGCCTCCGGATCCCCTGTCTTGCGTGGCTCCGCCGGGCCGGCGAGGCGCGGGCCCCGAGATGGCGGCGGGGCGCCTGGTTGGTGCCTGCCCGGGACGATACCCGGGGCACCCCGCACCGCGCGTGATTTACACCGTGAATTAACGCGCTGAAACGCGGTTACGAAACGGAGCCCGGTGGCGTTTCACCAAATAAAGGCTGCGGCATGCAGAGGTTAAAGGAAGTTGCCAAAGGTCAGGGAATGAGTCAGCAGCTGCACTTGGTCTCTGCTCCGGCCTCTTCCCCATCTTCATCGCATTAAAAAGCCGTGGGCTGCCCAGGGCCCAGAGACAAGTTGGTATGGGAAAAAAAAACATTTTTAAAATGTCCCTGGGTTTATCAGGCCCTTTGGGTCTTTCAGGCATCCCCACACATGTAGTGCCAAAGTAACAACCTGGTTTGGTTCGACAGCGCTTGTGTTTTACTGACAAGGAAATGAGACTAGAGCTGTTACCAGATTTGCCAACTTACACAGTAACTCTGGGAGGCTGCAGAGATAAGGGTGGAATCCTGCTCTCCCAAGGTCAAATACTCATAAAACACAGTACTGTGCAGGATCCAACACAAATTAAGTTCCTGCACAATGCAGAAATAACCTACAGGGTTTCAGAAACGTAGAGTTTCAAGCAATTGCAGTGGTTGGGATCTTTCCAAGAAAAGTGTTTCATAGAATCATAGAATCTCTCGAGTTGGAAGGGACCCGTAAGGATCATCAATTCGTGGCTCCACAAAGGGCCAGCCAAGTCAGAGCACGTGACTGCATTGTCCAGAGGGTTCTTGAACTCAGTGGAGCTCAGTGGTGTGACCACTTCCCTGGTGAGCCTGTTCCAGTGCCTGACCACCCACCCAGTAAAGAATCTCTTACTAATAGCCAATCTAAACCTCCTCTGTCATAGCTTCATGCTGTTCCTTCAGGTTCTATTGCTGGTTACCAAAGAGAGGTCAGCGCCTGCCCCATTGCTCCCCCTCGTCAGGAAGCCATAGACCGTGATGAAGTCTGCCCTCACCTTCCCCTTCTCCAAGCTAAAAAACCCAAGGAACTTCACCCGCTCCTCATAAGTCTTCCCCTCCAGACCCTTCACCATCCTAATCTCAGGATAAGGTTTCTTCCTTATCCTATTTTCAACATAATCCCAATCATGTGAACGTGCCTTAAGTCCTGTATCAGGGCTCCTGCTGCAATTTGGTATCTGTACGAGTTCTGACTTCCAGGCACGCTAACATGGATGTGCACGAAAATAAAAGGAGGGGGGAGGAAGTTAACTATGGAATTTAAACAGAAATGGTTCTGTATTTAGAGTAGTCCGCAAGCTTTGTATCCCATGAAACGTGCTGTTCGTGGCCACTAGAGGGAATGCTGGTTTTATTGTTTCCACAGTTCTACAAGGGTAATGCAACTCTCAACAGACAGTGGCACCCCCCCCAAAACCGTACTTAACATCAGAAGACACTCCGTATGCAGACGTTACTGGCACATCAGTTTAAGATTTGGTTTATCCATGAAGTAATGTTTGTCTGTTAGTAAAGTAATTGCCATCTGTAGGCACCATTTGAAGAAGACATGTTGCTTTCAACATCCAATAGCTTCTGCTGAGCGAATTGGAAATTGTTACTTTTTAAATGTGTACGTGGAAGTTTACCTCAAAAATAAAATAAATAGGAAAAGTGCTCCCATGGAATTTAAAAATTATCTGTGCTTAATCACATAATAAAACAACCCTTCACAGATCATTTTCCCAGTTTGAAAACAAGTTATTTGAGCAAATGCCTCCAGGAAAAATCTGAAAATTAATGCTGAGATTCAACTATTAAGCGACTAGACAGCTTATTATAATGTCAGCTGTCTAACCCTACATCCCACAAGCTCAGATTTTTCCTATATTTGGAGTTCAGGCTTTTACCAAATAACTGATACACCTTTATGTAAGAATGCTTTCATGGCATCCTCTCCCTAAAAAACATTTTTTTAACAACTGAAAACTGGCAAACCAGGAGTAACCTTTTTTACCCCACTCCACAACAAAATTAACTTTAGAGCTGTGTTCCTTTCTCCCCCTCCCCTTTCTCCTTTGATCTCCCTGATACATCTAAACAGCCTTTAAGCTCTTTGGAGAGAGACCCAAGGTTGTTGGGTTTTTAATGAATTTTACTGTAGACCCTGCATTTCCAGATCAAGTTTTGGCAGAAGACCTGTGTATGCAGATGTCTCTATTCTGCAAATAGGCTACTCTGCTTGTAGTACAGACACATGAAAGGTAAAACAGTTCATGCTCCCAAAAGCTCCATCTGCTGCAGTTGTGGGAGGTGGAAAGTGCAGAAGCCGGATCAAGCAGCCACAGAAGATACAAAATCCTGTCTCAAGTCCCATCAGATTCTTCAGAAAAAAAGACTCTTGGCCTAAAGGTTTGTACCTTGTTATGGGGCACATCACCATCCCACTGTGTACTTTTTCTACTTAAAATGAAAAGTGTTTTTTCCCAAACTAAATGTTAAATCTGTTTGTTGTGAAGGTTCACAGTTCTTTACAAAAAGTATTAGGTGTGAAGCCTAATTCTTGGATATCCATTGGCCCAGATTCCAGATACAGGTCTAGACAAGTAAATACCACTGCTGAATTAGTTTTGGTATCACACTCACCCATCTACAACATAGCCAGAAAGCACAAAAATACCATTCCTACCAGGACTGAGATCCGAGCCTTGTGAAGATGAGTGTCTGAATTAAGATTCTAAAACCAGACACCGAACAGCATTCTTATTTTCTAATCTACCTATTTTCCTTTGCAAATGGTAAATTACCTTTTATTCAGTGATGGTGTAAGAGAAAACGAGTAAAAGGACAGTCCATGCAGTAGATGGCAGCAGAACACAGAACTGTATCAAAGCTTGCTCACTAACTGCCTTGAAGTCAAATATGCATCTTCTAGATTTCAGAATTACGCTTATGTCAATGCCATACTCCTTGCTCTGTATTTCTAGTCTCTAATTAAATTATTACTTCCCATAAACACACCCTACCTTGCCTTATTCTGTGTCCAGAATGAACGCATGCTCAAAGAATGAATCAGTGGTGTGTAACATGGTCATTGTTGGTAGCTTTGCTGATTCAGTTGCTTCTGCTGTTGTAAGAGAGGTAGAAAATAAGGTGGGGCAGTGTTAGTTGTAAGATCTTGTCACATTATGGATGGCTACCAAGAAGCACAAAATAAGCAGGAGAGACTACACAAAATGGATACTGATAAATGTGCACCCTGGCTATTTCAGACTGGTTTGGGTTGGGAGGGACCTCAAAGATCATCACGTTCCTTTTTTTTTCTTTTTTCTTTTTTGAGGTGCATCACTCCTGACCTTGGAGGAGGTGATCCTTGAATACTAACCAGCTTTCTTGGGCCCCTTTTCCTTCCAGGACTTTTCCTATGGTTCTCTACCAAGCACATTCCTGAAAAAGCACAAAGTTTGCTCCCCTGAAGTCCTAGATAGTGAGCTTGCTGTATGCCCTTCCTTACTGTCTTAAGGATCCTGAACTCCACTTTCATGGTTACTGCAACCAAGGCTGCCCTTGAGCTTTACATTCCCCACCAGCCCCTCCTTGCTAGTGAGGACAAGGTCCAGCATAGCACCTTTCCTTATTGGCTCCTCTATCACTTGGAGAAGGAAGTTACCTTAGACACATTCCAGAAACCTCCTGGATTGCTTACCCCCTGCTGTCTTGTCCCTCCAACAGATACCAGCGTCTAGAGAAGGGGAGGTTGAGGGGAGACCTTATCACCACCTATAATTATCTGAAAGGAGGTTGTAGAGAGATAGGAAATGGTCTCTTCTGCCAAGTGACAGGTGATAGGACAAGGGGAAATGACCTTAGCTGCGCCAGAGCAGGTTGAGATTAGTTGTTAGGAAAAGATTCTTCACTGAAAGAGTTGTCGGGATGTGGAACAGGCTGCCCAGGGAGGTGGTTGAGTCACCATCCCTGGATGTATTTTAAAAAAGGGTACATGAGGTACTTAGAGATTTAATTTAGTAGAGGACAGGTATGGTTGGACTCAGTGATCTTAAAGGTCTTTTCCAGCCTAGTCATTCTGTGTGACTCAAGTCTCCCATGAGGACCAGGGCTTGTGAAGGTGAGGCTGCTCCTATCTGCCTATAGAGGGCCTCATCCACTCAGTCCTCCTGGTTGGGTAGCCTGTAGCAGACCCCCCTAGAATATCCCCTGTCCTGGCCCTCCCTTTAATCCTGACCCATAAGCTCTCTGTGGGCTTCTCTCAGATGGAGCCCTGTACACTCCAGCTGGTCACTGACAGAGGGTGACACCCCCTCCTCATCTTCCCTACCTGTCCTTCCTAAAGAGCTGGTATCCTTCCATTCTAACACTCCAGTCATCCCAGGAGCAATCCCGTTAGGTCTCCGTTGTGCCAGTGCTAGCCCAGCAGGCGTGCACGTGTCTCCAACTCCCCGTGTTGCCCACGCTACACGTGTTTGCATAGAAGGGTCGGGACAGAGGGGGTGAGGGAGTCCCCACTCGGGTAACCAGACCTACTCGTCCCAGCACGGACCCAGCCAGTCACTTCACCTGCTACCACTGGCTCTTCACCTGGCTGTGAGAATAATGGTAATTTTGAGGGAAAGAGAAATGGAGTGATGGAAGAGACAATAGTAAAACATAATTTTCCTCAGGCTTTTCACATCCTACCAAGATTATTCTGCTTTCCTTTAGTCCATGAAGTGAGTGTCCAGTCTGTTAAGCATCTTTGCAAGCCAAAAAGTAGAATAAGAACTTAGAAACAGCCTTGGTATGTATCTGAAGGAAATCCAACTCAGAATGATTTGAAAATCATCCTAAATTTTGTAAGAGTCAACAGCACAGATCCATACATACTCAGCATACAAAGAGGCAACTCCTTCCACAGAAAGCTGCAATAATCCTTATTTGAGGACTATAAAGAGGGGAAAGGATGTTCCCCCTCCAAAAAAAATAGACCTGTATGCATCCATGTATCAATGGATAGAAAGTGCTTTGAACTAACATAGAAACATTAGCAAGAGCATGGGAGAGCATCCATGCTGTGGCAAACTGACTTTCAGCAAAGCACTTTTGTTCAGCAAAAGCTATCACATGCAGCAAGCACCTGAAACAATATAACTAGGAATGTTATGTGCCAGCTCTGTGAAGGATGACCAGCAGATACTGATTTCACACATCTGGGAAGTCCTGATATTGAAAACCAACAAAGCTTGCTCTGGAAATTGTACCATAAACTACAAAATTACACAAATCACGATGTAACTGCTGCCAGAGTCACTTTACAGAAAAGGTAAAGCACCAAACATTTCAAACAAAACAAAGCCACCAACGCCAAACCATAACCAAACCCACCATTCCAGCAAGGACCAGAAGAGTCTTTGCTGAATACTAAAGACAACATGAGGAAGGAAGATGGAGTGACAGTGGTTTAGGTTGTAGATGGTTTCACAGTGATGTTCACAGCTTTGCCGCAAAATGTCTCTTCTGGACCTCCAAAAGGAGATCCAGAAGGGAATGATTTCAGAAGAGTTCGTTCCAAATTAACTTGAAATCTCATGAAACACAAATTATGTTTAAAAGTGACACCATCAGCACTAGGACCAAAGAAGATTGCTTTCCTCAGGGTTTGTGTCTTGTGACTGACTGAGGGCTGCATTTGATTATTTTTTTTTTCACCATGTTTAAGTAATTTGTGAACACTTGCTGCCATGTGTTTGCTTTTTTGCTCATGTGATCCTTTTTTGCTCAGTTACATGTGATCCCAGCCAGGAAGGTCTTTCTCGTACAGGCTTTCTCTCAGGCTTTTCTCTCCTCACCCAGCAGGGCATATTTTCAACAAACTCATTGGAGCATTTTCCCCCCTTATTGTAGAACTTCACTATCTGTCAAACTCATTTAAATGATCTGAGAAATAGAAATTGCTGGTCAAGCTTATGGAGAGAGAAGCAAGTTAACATGTACATGCCAAGTAATTGCCAAAGTCCTGTGTCTGTAGCTATCTGACAACAAATAAGGATGATAAAAAACTTCAGTAACAGAAGCATCAGGTAATCTAAGTATGGAACACAGACAGTCTTGTAAGGTAAACACGACATAGTATTGTTTAAAACTATCAGAACTACCTTTTTTTGAAAGGTCATTCAAAATCGGTGGCTTAGTATGATTTCCTTCTTAGGATGAACACTTGCCACGTTTATGACATGAGGATGGCATGTTTGAAGTGTACTTATCAATAGATTCAGAGGAAATCCCAAGTGCTGACTGATGAAGGATATCATGACTTGGACAACACTTCTGAAACTATGATTTATTACTGTTCATTAACCCGCCCTGAATTCCCCAATAAAGAAAATTCCATAATATTGCAGTCCCCACATGTAACACAATAAAACCACTGCAACTGGGACTCAGAAAATCCAAAGTCTCTGATTATCTTAAATTTGTCACTCCACAGCTTTTTCCTAAGTAAAAACTACAAGGAAATCATCAAATACGAAGTACCTATGACAATTACCACACAGGTCATATGAGTGGACAGAGCATCTGCATAACATCCTTTATGAAAACCAACATGAGAGTGTTAAGAATTATTAATGTTTTAATAAATGAACATAAATAGGTCACTTGTAACTTTATGATAATGGAGTTAAAACACAATAATATCAATAACCATAGATTTTTATATATAAAAGTGTCGTTTATTGTAAGGAAACTTTAAATATAACCAACAATATTGAAAATATCGTGACGGGCATTTATGGCCTTGATTGTAGTTTACTGCCATACAAGTAATTTCTAGCATTTTTCTTAATCACATCAAGCTAGTGCAAAACACAGGTAGCTTTAGAGATTAAGCATACAGAATGACAGGAGTGTAGATTTGGTTACCTGATATTTCCTTCTAGTATAACAGGCTTCTCTTTTTTTCCCCCCATAAATCAAAAGTACAAAGGCAAGTTACCATATGTGCAATTTTCCATACCAGATTTCTAGGTTAAAAAAACCCAAAAAACAGAAGACATTGGTAATTTTTGTTTGGATCGTATTTTGTTAGGAATCTGACTTATAATTTATACCACACTGCATGATATAAATTATACATTGTTATTATATAATCATAGTTTCATATACAGGCATGATTATATAAATTGTCAGACCATATCACTAACTGTAGGATAATAATTACATCAACATACACAAATATATGGCATTAGAAAAGTCATTATCTAAGAAGGAAATACTTTATAATTCAGGTGTTTGAGAGAGGGCACAAGCAAGCTTCCTACAATTCTTGGCAGGACTACCGCCAGTTGCCCTTATGTGCACTTGCTTTCCAGGTCCACCAACAGATAGGTCAGTCAGCAGTATTAGAATTGGACTGTGCCTGAAATTTCCAGTCACAGACCCCGGTAAGCAATAAGCCCAGTGCTCCTAATTAAGATATTCTCTCTCTCTTCAGTCTCAGAAGGTATTCCATGCTATTATGGCTAAAAAGATGTTATTTTATTATGACCTACAGAGGTTTTTGAAAGTAGGACACATTAGCTTTAACAATGACTTATCTTCCAGACTTTTACAAAGCTTCTGAAGTATTGATCTTTCAAATTAAAAATATGTTTGTACTTCCTGATAAGGATTTTTCAAGGACAACCTTAGTTTAGCATGGCTTTCAGTATCAATCACTTCAGTAATTGAATCTGGTCTTTGATAGCCAAGATTAGACTGCAAGAAGAGAGATACAGAGAGATCATTCATTTCAAAAAGGTAAAAGATTTAACAGATTAAAAAGGTGGTATCTAAAAAAAAAATTAAATAGAGAACAAGCAGAGATAGAGAAGACAATGCATAAATATAAAACAAGGGAGAAGGAAAACAATATAGATTATGTATGATTAGGTAGAACATGACAATGACCTATGCCTTTGCTTTTAAAGCATTTAGGTTAATTCGTCAGCTGTTCTCACTCTGGACTGTACAGAATACGTGTAACTAATAAAAAATGCAGTTTATTGCAAAAATATACAAGTCCTCTTAATTGCATAAGATATTACAATGTCGTGCTGAAACATGACATACTAAACAAAGAGGACTTTAAAACAAATTACAAAATGTTAAAAACCAGGTTTGGGTCATGAGCGTTACACAAACTGCATTGTCATGCTTCATCTTACGATTAGTCTTGTGATTCACTACATCTGTGATAAATGCAACATAAAATCATGACAACTGTAATAGTCAGAAAGTAACACCTACTTTATATCTTCTGTATTAATACATATAAACACTTGGTGTGTACTAATACTTCCAACATATCACATTCAAACTAACAGTCTTTCCAGAAAAGTTGTAACCTTTTTGAACAGAAGCTGGTTTAACAAGTTCAACGCATGTGGGTTTTTTGAAATCTACTCTTTAAGGGAATGCTGTATTAGAGGACTTGATTTTCAAAGGTGCTGTGTTACTACATGTTGTCTTAATGCCAGATGGAACGTCAATGCTAAGCACTTTCAAAAATCAAGCCCACAATTTATTAAATTCCTATTTTATTTACTAGTATTTCCACTGTAGTAAGTCCAAAAAATAGCCCCAAACCCACTCTTAAAATCAGAGAAAATGCTTGGCATCTATAGGAAGAGAGACAATTTCTCAGTGGACTAACCACTACTGTGCTATATTCTCATAACAGATCTTGTTGCTCCGATGTTTAGTTCATGCACTGGTATCAGCAATGTCCATGTTTGTTCCAAACAGAGCAACGAGCTGCTCTTCATAGTTTGCAATGTTCCTTTTCAGAATTTCCATACAAGGTCCCAAAAGCCTTTCAAATGCCTGCACATCCATCACTAGAATAAAAAAGGAAAGAAAGAGAAAGGATATAGCATGACATTCCAATGTAAAATTTTTAATGATAACAGAACAGATACTACTGAGGCATATACTTTCTTTGCACAGAAGAGAACCACTTACCGTAGCAAAACCAAGATCAACCAACACACTGTGGACTTGAACCTTCATAAACAAACTTGTAATTTGCTCCATTTCTTATTTTGAAAATATTTTCATATTAAGATTTATTTCACCCAAGAGCTGCTGAGTAAGTCTGGGAGGGCCTAGATTCCCCCAGAAAACAATTTTAAGACCCCTGAGATTTCAAAAAACTTGCTGATGATGTTGGCTGTATTTCACAGGATTACAGAATCACCTAGGTTGGAAGAGATCAAGTCCAACCATAGATTAACCCTGACTAGTCAATCGCTAGATCATGTCCTTAAGGACTTCATCAATAAGCCTTTTAAATACCTCCAGGGCTGGTGACTCCCTGGGCAGCCTATTCCAATGTTTGACAACCTTTTCAGTAAAGAAATTCTTCCTTATACCGAACCTAAATCTCCCCTGGTGCAATTTCAAGCCATTCCCTCTCATCCTATCGCTTGTCACTAGAGAGAAGAGACCAACCCCAATATGTCTGAAACCACATTGTAAGTAGTTGTAGAGAGTGGTAACATCTCCCCTCAGCTTCCTTTTCTGAAGACTAAAAAGCCCCAGCTCCCTCAGCTGTTCCTCATAGGACTTGTGCTCCACACCTTTCACCAGCTTCGGCACCATCCTCTGAACACACTCCAGCATCTCAACATCCTTCCTGTAGTCAGGGGCCCAAAACTGAACATAGTACTTAAGATGCAGCCTCACCGGAACTGAGTATAATGGAACTATCACTCCCCTACTCCTGCTGGCCACACTATTCCTGATACAGGCCAGGATGCTGTTTGCGTTCTTGGCCACCTGGGCACACTGCCGGCTCATGTTCAACTAACACCCCCAGGTCCTTCTCCTCTGGGGAGCTCTCCAGCCACTCTGCCCCAAGCCTGTAGTGTTGCCTTGGGGTTACTGCAACCAAAGTGCAGGACCCAGCACTTGGCCTTGTTGAACCCCATAAATTTGGCCTCTGCCCATGAATCCAGCCTGTCTAGGTCCCTCTGTAGAGCCATTCCACCTTCCAGCAGATTGACACTCCCACACAATTTGGTGTCATCTGCAAACTTACTGAGGGTGCACTTGATCCCCTCATCCACATCATTAATGAAGATGTTAAATGCGAATGGCCCCAGCACTGAGTCCCAGGGAACACCACTTGTGTCCTGCCACCAGGATTTATTTCCATTCACCACAACTCTTTGGGCCCGGCTGTCCAGCCAGTTTTTAACCCAACGAAGAGTATACCCATCTAATCCATGGGTGGCTAGTTTCTCTAGGAGGATGCTGTGGGAGACAGTGTCAAAGGCTTTACTGAAGTCTAACTTAACATATTTCGTTGGTATTTTTCCTCAGTTCCACCCACAGTAGAAATTGTAAGATACTTATTTCCCAGCACACATAACGAAAAGTTGGTGACAGTAATTCACATGCAATGTCAATGCATAGCCAACCAGACTACTTTCTTTACCTGATCACATAATATTATCTTCTATAGAATATAGAACAGGCCAGGGAGGAAACATCATGCTTCAACCAGTTTCCAAGCTGGGGGCCTGTACTTTCTTGGCTCCTGAGAAAAGTTCAATATCTCTACTACTTGGGAAGCTCCAGAGAGCTTAGTGACTCACACATATTGGGTAATAAGACTCTTCTTCACCACTGCCTGTTATTCTTTCCTCTCTGTCATCTTTGATCTTTATTGCCTAATCATCTCTCCGTGTTTGGAGACAAGGATTTTTAAAAATAATGCTTTTATAAGTAAGTGAGAAACTTTTTGGTTACTGGCTTGGTAATTACTGTCATTCAAGAATGCTCAATCTCTTTGCAGTTTACAATTTTCTATAATTACATACAAATATTTAGGAATTAAACATTAGATCATGAAAAGCAATGGATGTGAAGGGCTGTCTAACAGCACAATACCTATGGTCTCTGCTTTTCCTGTGCCTGAGGCTACAGTGTGGTGGAATGATTAAATTATCAGCCAGTGAAGACAAAGAATTTGCTAAAGGTTAAGTCACAGTGATAAAACGGGAAAGAATTTTTACTGCAGTTATTTCTTGGGTAAGAGTCAGTCTACTGAGAAAAATACTTTGCCCTCCTTCAGAGTACTATATATTTATCTGATAGCTATAAATGGTTTGCAGCAATACTCTCTGTATTGTCCGGAAACAACTTTTACTTCCATGATATCAGAGAAACAATGGAGATTTTGTGTTTAACACCAGTTGTCAATTGCAAATAATTTTTGCAGATAAGTAATGTAAACAGGAATGCACAGAACAGATGATGTACTTAAAAAATCTTATTTGGGTAAATGTACTTATAGTCTGGAGAAAGAGTTCCCAATAAAAACAACCAGATAGATTATGCACATTTTATATTAGATATAAAACATTGTTGAACAATACCTAAGCATTTGACAGTGCCAAGAGCAAATGCAGAAGCGGCTCGTGGTTTGTTAGTTACAAGAGCGAGTTCTCCAAAATATTGTCCTCTTGAGCATCGAGCTATTTCAACTGCTCCATTCTCTTCTACATCTTGTTTACCCTGAAAAGCCAGGTAAAAAAGAAAGAGAATGGGAGAGAATGAGAGACAGATTTTCTGAATTTGGGACTGTATAAACAAAATTAATAACAATGGTAGCATTACTGTTTAACACTTACAATACATCAGGATTCTAAAAAAACCTGAAATTATGTGGCTTAGGTATGTTTACCTTCCTTGTCATTATAATCCTTACTTCTCCAGATTCCACAATGAAGAAAGAATCAGCCAAGTCACCCTGTAGTTGAAAAAAATAATAAAATGGGTAAAGGAAATACAGAATTTCCTTTTTCATTTCACGGTAACATTAAAATATTTGCAGGCAATGCCCTGAAGCTCATCTTTTTGATACCTGTTTCAAAAGAAATCACTTTTCATGTGAAGACCATGCTCAAGGCACATAATCAAATCGTCTATACAGAACCGACAGGAAGGCCTTTTAATGTAAAGATGTAGCTGACTCTGCCTACTACAAAAAGCAAAGAAAAACAATGCTATTGAAGACTTTTGGATCCTTCCTCCTGTTTCTCCACCTTTTTATTCCTTCCAAATTATTTCCCTTACAGAGTTTCCAGTATAAAAAGCTTCCAAAGGCTATCTGATACCTAAGAATTATTTTGGGGCAAGACAACAATCTCAGTTGCCTACCCTGAAGAGTTTACTTCTGCTTTCTTCTTAAAGAAATTATAACATTTTAACAATAAAAACAAATTAAGTTTTCAGTGCTTACATTTCTGAGTATACCAAAAATGTTGACTCCTTCAGTCATACCAACAAAGGGGGATGTTTTTCAAACTGCCATAAGGGAAAATTAGCTTCTAGAACAAAATAATCACTTCTCTTAGATGCAAGATTAATTGGCTTTGTTTTGTTTGATAAAGAAAAACAGTTTAAAAGTATGTATCATCTGCAGAAAATAAGATAATTGTTACCTATTGGAAAAGAAAAAAATAAAACTAGGAATAAACTGTACCTGAGCAATGATTTGTTCTCCATCTTTGTACACTTTGGTGCCAATCACATCAACCACTTTTAAGCGCTCAGATACCTTAATTAAAGAAAAAAAAAATTGGTTAGGATTCAAATATTATATTTAGAAAGCCCTTTCATATTTATTTTCAAGAATCTCTGCACAGAATAGTGTATCTTTAATAATTTTAAAAAAGAGAAATGCTAAATAATGTTCCAGCAGGTATATTATAGACTTAACAGTTAGATCTTTTGACAGAGCTTCCACTTTTGTATGAAGTCTGTATTTCCCAAGTCTTTAAAAAAATATTTTCAGAAAAGCATACATGTAATGGTACAGCTATTAAATACAAATATTTTAAAACTCCAAAAGACACTTTTTAATGTTATTGTTCCAATATATAGTAAAATTAAGCTTAAGCAAATTAAGATAAAGATTAAAATAATTTAGATAGGTTAAAAAAATACAATATTAACGTTAGTTCTTTATCTTGAAAATTACAGAAATATCAAAAATATGGTCTTTCTCCAAAATATTGTTGAGAAAAAATGAATTCCAAATGTAAGCTCTACAAAAGCAGAATCTTATAAGGTAACTCTGATACAGCCATTAAAATAACACAGTAGAAATCTTACTTCTAAGGATTTAAGGAATGGCAATGACTCGATAAAGTTTTCATACATTCTTCTCTTTTTGGCATTATTTTTTACAATGATTCTTCGGAATGTTACCCTGTCCTGTAAACACAAAGTGAAACAGAGAGTTTAACAACAGAAAATGTGTATGTGGTAAAAAATACTTTAGAAATGGATGAGTATGTTAACATTTCCCAATTTTAGTCACTCAGTGTAGTGGTCAAACTATCTGGTTAGTGTCCCCATACAGTCCATTGAGAAAGATTCCTCTAGAGGTCAACAAGGCCTCCTAACATTAAGTTCCTGATCTGATTGACGTTGTGAAAAGCTTCCCAGCCCTTTGCCAGGGAACACAAAGAGAGTTTACCTTAATCAGGTTGGCTACACAATGAACGCCAAGTGGGTAATTTAAGAAATGCTCAATATTTAACAATTCAATTTACAAAGTTGATTTATTATCCTGAGGTCCCATTCATACTGATATGTGCTCCAAGAGGTTTTTATATTATTATACAAACAAAATCAAAATACATGGGTCTGGGTCTTAGGTCGGAGTCCACGTTCTGCTGTTTCAGCAGAACAAGACTCATTGCTGCCCCGAACAGCCAACTGCACATTCCTTGGTATTTGGCAATCCAAGTGAAACAGGCAGATGGAAAAACTACACATACGCTGTTTTCTTCTCTTAATTTCATGTCCTGGTGACAGAGGTGAAATGCTTTGCAAGCCTTTACTGCTACAAGCTGGCCAAAATAACCCAATCCAATTCAAAGCCATCCTTACAGTGCCCTAAACTCTGCCAGCATCCCAGAAGTCATATGGATTAAGTTGGCAAAAAACCATGCGGTTTGCTTCAACAGGAAAACGTTATCTTAGGATCAGACATTAGACTGATATGCACATGAAGATGACAGCTATCCCAGTTTTACTCTTTTTGGTAAATTCTATTGCTGTTATCAGAAATCCAGATAGTATAAGACTGGTAAATAACCTTGCATTTGAATTTTACAAAAGCATTTCTTATCAAAATGTGGAAAAACATTTTATGTATGTGTCTAAACAATTGCCAGGTGGGTTGCAATTTGGGAAATTATAATTAAAATAGAATAAACTAAAATATTTTTCTTAAAAAATCAGTGTTTTTTTAAGTCTTATGAGGAGCAGCTGAAGGAACTGGGGTTGTTTGGCCTAGAGAAAAGGAGGCTGGGTGGAGACCTTACTGCTTTCTAGAGCTACCTGAAAGGCGGTAGTAGTGAGGTGGGGGGGCTACTCCCTTCTCCCAAGTAACAAGCAATAGGATGAGAGGAAATGGCTTCAAGTTATGCCGGGGGTGGTTTAGCTGGGATATTAGGAAAAAATTCTTCACTGAAAGAGTGGTCAGGTATTGAAACAGGCTGCCCAAGGAGGTGATGGAGTCAACATCCCTGGAGGTATTAAAAAAAACATAGACATGGCACTCCAGGACATGGTTTAGTTGACACACTGGTACTGGACGGATGGTTGGACTTGATGATCTTAGTGGTCTTTTCCAACCTTAAAGGTTCTATGATGCTATGATACTATAAGCCTCAGCTTTACCTCTGCATATCTGGAAAAAGACAGTATTGTACCAGGAGTTCTCAGAAGTCTTAAAACTAAGCTTTCTGAAATCAAAATTAATTTCTTTTATGCTGATGGAACATATCAATGCAATTTATATACAGTATTTTAAATAAAGGAAAAATACAGCAAAAGAAGTATTTAACTTACCAAACCCCAGATGGCACCAGGAGAGGTAGCTATAATTGTAGCTGCTCTGGGCGTATTGTACATTAAGGCCAACTCACCAAAACTTCCTCGGTTATCGTAGGTTCCAACGCACCTCCCAACACCATCACACTTTACATAAATATCATATGTACCTCTGTTAATAAAATAAAGAGAGTAGACTATAATCCTGTTCTTTGCTAAGCAGCCTCTCACTATACTTCTTTTATACCATGAATTCCAAAGATACAGAATTTGAAACATACTCACTTAAATAATATTAAACACCTTGCACAGACACCTCAACTACAAAAGCAGCTCCTTTTCAAAAGGAAGGGCAGGGTTATTAGTTTTTTACATTAGCTTATCAGTTCAAAGACTGTGATCTGTTGATCACCAGAACGGTATTAAAAATTAAGATCAAACTTAGTATCTGTTTCTGATTTTAATTTTAAACACACTGAAATGTAGCAAGTCTCTGCAAAAACCTCTATGATATGGCCACTGAAAACAATACAAGTTATTTAACATTTAACATATCTAAAAGTGGTAATTTATAATGCAACAATATAGCAGGAGGAGATGCAGGCAAGAGTGAAAGTGTATGAAATGCAAATTCTATTTATCAAATAGAGAGATCATATATTTATTTAACATAATGTGGATTTTTCTCTCCATCATTAGTTTGTTTGCTTTGAGAAAGCAGTAAATCTGGTATCTCGTAAAACATGGCACAGGCATCCCCACTGCTGCTGAGCCATCACTTTGTTTAAGTGCTGAATATTTTTATGGTCCATGTTGATAAATCATGTGAATGCCATGCACAAATCTGTACACTGATTTCTTTGATAAGAGACTTAAAGGTGATTTCCTGCACCTAACTTTAAGGCTGACAGAGTACTGTGAAGTCCAGAGAGGTGGTGGAGGCCCCATCCCTGGAAACATTGACAGTCAGGCTTGATGAAGCTTTATGCAAACTGATCTAGTTAAAGGTGTCCCTGCTTACTGCAGGGAGGTTGGACTAAATGACCTTTAAACGTTCCTTCCAACCTAACATTCTATGGTTCTATGATCTTTTTGGATATGAGATTACAACCTCACAAAGTTGAAAAACATTGACCCAACACACTTCTTCAGACTTTTAGCACAGTATTCCTTTCAAAACCTTTCAGAAATTACTGTTAGCCTTAAACTAACAGGTAGAAAACAAGAAAAAGTGTTTTGGAATAGTCTGGCTGGAGCCTGTACCAACAGGTACAGTAACCACTATCTAGGATTGTACTTAGCTACCTGCTTTTTCCAGTACAGATCTGCAAATGGAGAGTAATGATGTAGACACTTTAGCTCGAATTAAATGAGAAAGTCTACAGATAGTATTGAAATCCAGTAAGATTTCGAATACTGAGCTGTAAAACCTTTGCATTGTGCTTTGTGTTAGGTCTCTTTCTAGGTTAAAAAAACCCCAACAATCCAGCCTTTGGGATCCAACAATACATAAAGAGGACAGGGACCTATTTCCATCTGAAAAAATCCACCTCCTTTCAAAAACCACTCTCTGTAGGTCAGTGTGCTGTACTAGTTCACGTGTTCTGTTTCCTTTCTCCCATGCAAACATGTAAGAATCAAGTACAAATATGTTGAGAAATACATTCATCTCCAGGGCCTTTTCCATAATACATTGTGCTGTAATAAGATGCAGCAATTCACCTATCAATGACGTAGAAGTTGTCACCATCATCCCCTTGATCGATAACATGTTCCCCTCCTTCAACCAGCTTTTCAAACATCGCATCTAACACCTGAGACATCTGTTCCTATTTAAAAGAACACAGATAAAACCCAAGAAATTATCATCTTTTAAAAATCTTACTTTTCAAATGAGCAAACAGTTCAGCCTCCCAAATATGCAGATAAAATATGTTCACAGATGGAAAACATTCATGCTAAAGAAATGTGTGGATCCATCAGTTTTTATTTAGCATTTATTATTGTTAGCTTTTTCCTCTTTCAGCGTTCAGAGCTCAGCTTCCTTTCTTGCCCCTGCCAGTTAAAACATAGATCTTGTCTGCAATATAAATTGCTCATGAGCATCCAAAGGTACGATTTCACCCTTCACAACTGCGTAACACTATACAGGTAGAAGAAAAAGCTGTATCCCTATTGCAAACAATCTACTTACCTCATTTTGTCTTTAGAGCTGATTTATAGAATCAAAGTTTCAAAATTATTATGAAGGATTTTGAAAAATCTAAGTTATACAATGCCTGCACAATGGTGGGATAGATGGAAAGGTCTGCAGTGTTTTGGTTGAAGAAGTAAATGCTGAACTCATTGCAAAGCAGGAATTCACTCATGCCCATAAAACCAATTTGTTAATTTGAAGGGAACAGGAAGAGAGTGAAATGTTAACAAACTCACAAAAATAATCTGAATTATGACTGTGTAATAACAAAACCAAATCACTGATTACCTGTCTTGTTTAGTGTAAATCTGCTAAAACAACTCACATTTAAAAGAAACCCAATCACAGCTCATTGTGGATTAACAATAATAAATCAAGTTACACTTTCAGTTTATCCAACAACATGCCTAAAATTCTGACAATAAACACAAAACTATCTTCTATTTTTTGAAACTTATTAAGTACCTAACATACTGGAAGAAGCAGGTTCTAGTGCAAACCACTGTAAAAAAAATAAAAAGAAAAAGCCTGTGGATTTAGATGCTCACGTACTTTACAATAGTTCAATTCTTTGCATTTCCAGCCAGTGAAAGATTGCATTCACCTTTCCAAACATGAGCAGCCTACACCAGTCCTCTGGAGTCCTTGTGCAGCCCATGGACTCAGATAACCATACTACATAACTCAGAATCATTCCCTAGGGAGTGCCCTTTCTTTCCTCTGCTGATAGATCTACTGCAACTCACAGCTGGGATCTTGACAGGCTGGAAAGGTGGGCCCGGGTGAACCTAATGAGGTTCAACACTGCCAAGTGTAAGGTGTTGCACTTGGGCCGGAAGAATCCCAGACATACATACAGACTGGGAGAAGAGCTTCTTGAGAGTAGCCCTGCTGAGAAGGACTTGGGGATTCTGGTGGATGAGAAACTTAACATGAGCCAGCAGTGTGCTCTTGCAGCTCGCAAGGCCAATGGTATCCTGGGCTCCATTAGAAGAGGGGTGGCAGCAGGGACAGGGAGGTGATTGTCCCTCTCTACTCTGCCCTCGTGAGGCCCCATCTGGAGTCCTGTGTCCAGATCTGGGGCCCCCAATACAAGAAAGATGTGGAACTGTTGGAGAGGGGTCAGAGGAGGGCCATGAAGATGGTTAGAGCGCTGGAGGACCTGTCCTACAAAGAGAGGCTGAGGGAGCTGGGCTTGTTCAGCCTGGAGAAGAGAAGGCTGCAGGGGGACCTCATTGCAGCCTTCCAGTACCTGAAGGGAGCTTATAAGCAGGAGGGGATTCAACTTTTTAAAAGGATAGACAATGGCAGGACAAGGGGGAATGGATTAAAACTAAAGGAAGGAAGGTTTAGATTAGATATTAAGGGGAGGTTTTTTACAGAAAGAGTGGTGAGGTGCTGGAACAGGCTGCCCCGTCCCTGGAAGTGTTCAAGGCCAGGTTGGATGGGGCCCTGGGCAAGCTTGTGTAGATCCAGGCCTGAGGTTGGTGGCCCTGCCTGTGGCAGGGGGGGTGGAGCTCTATGATCCTTGGGGTCCCTTCCAACCCAGACCATTCTATGATTCTATGAAATCAGGAGTGAAGAAGGAGGAAGGGAGGGAAGCCTGGAAGGGGGGAGCCTGGGAAGAAGGGAGGGGTAGAGGGAGGTGTTTTATGATTTATTTCTCATTATTCTATTCAGTTTTGATTGATTAATAAATTAGATTAATTCTATTCCATGTTGAGTCTGTTTTGCTTGTGACATTAATTGCAGAGTGATCTCTCCCTGTCCTTGTCTTGACCCACAACCCACGAGTGTACTTCCACTCCCCAGTCCAGCTGAAAAGGGGAGTGATAGAGCGGCTTTGGTGGGCACCTGGCCTCCAGGTGGGATTGCCCAACCACACTGATCATGGGAAAAAAAACAGTAAGACTCTTAAGTCCCTATTTACTACCTTTTTTTTTAAGTAGAGACAAATATGTGTTTGTAAAAAGAATGGTGTGGTCTCAAAGCTTTTATTCCTTAAAGCAGTCCTAGTTTAAAAAAAATAAATATATAAAATGAAAACAGGAAGAGGGGGTTTATATACTAGTGTATATCTCTGTGTAATGCTGTGGCAATCTGCTAATCTATATTTTTAAAGAATGGTACTTTAAAAACATGATCAACTTTTTAACAGAAATAAAATTTATAAAGAATCTGCAGTATTAAATATGTTTTGCAGTCCTTGTAACTTCTGCTAAAATTTCATTTTCTAAGTACAATTTTTTCAAATATAATAAAGCATCTATTTTTCTTAAGAATTACACACTCTAAAAATATAAAGAACCAATACTAAAGTTTAAATTATTTGAAATCTGTTTCAAATTTACATATTCTGATTAAAACATGCAATGATTTTTTTTTTCTTTCATTCTAAACTGTGAAGGATGCAGATGCTTCAAAACAGGAATATTTTGAGGATTATGGAAACCTTGGGTTGCTGCCATGAAAGAACACTTTGATCTCCTTCTTTTGTGACAGAGAAAATATTTTAACTGGAGACTGACTGAGAAATCAGATTTTCTGAAAGACACGTTCACAATACAAACCAAATTCATCTATCAAGATTTTCTTTTTATAATGATATTTTAGTTTTTTTGAAGCATAGTTAACTGCATTTCTCTCAAATAGTCTTTCTAATAATTGGACTTTCACTACAGAGTGTGATGTCACAAAATAATTTACTAGACAAGTGAATAAACACACTATAGTTACAGCCATCATTACTGTCTCAATTGCTCTTGCCTTCAAGCACGGATTTAACTGCTGAGAAGTACAAAGAAGCATTAGCTTACCAGCATCAGCCAGCATAATATACCCTCTCAGATCACTTTAAGTCAAGATGATGTGGTTTTCTTCTCTTTCTTTCTTAGGCCAAGATGGTACCACCCTGGTTTTGTACCAACTTGAATTAAGTCTGCTGGTAAAGTTCCTTTGCATATTTAAATCAGTCAGAATCAGAGACTACAACTATGAAGTATAAACTCAGCAGGACCAGGGGATGGACTGAAGCATTGACATGGTATAGTTTGAGCTGGTTAGCTTTTGGAATTTGCCAGCAGAGCTGGTATAGTTTTGGCTTGTGCCAACTATCCCTCCTCCTGACAGACCGTGGTGGTGGCTTGGAGGAGTGCTTGAGCCAGGGCTTCTTCCCAGTGAAGGTAAACCCATTCTGGTTAGTTCCTTGGTTTGGTGGAGTTCGGAGGAAAGGAAGGTGCAAGAGAGTTTAGCTGTATGTGTGTATGTCATACTGTACAGCATGGCCTCAGGGACAGAGAATGTCCTCTGATGTAGCCTGTGGTTACCGATTACTGAACTGAATAAAGGTGACAAAAATGGAAAATTTCAAAATAATCTCCTGCAGTCAGTCAAACTCTGCCTTTGGGCACCCTTCTTAATTTCCTGGCAAACAAAATCTATATTTCTAGTCAATCAAATGACATTTTCCCTGTAATTAAAGCCTTCAAAATACTGAACAAAGGAAACATTTAATATGAAGGGCATATGACTATGACTGATAGCTAGTAAAAACCAGCAGGTATTCTTCACTCTTTAGTCCCAAAATATGTACATCAAGTCCACACACTCCCTGGGCAACCTGTTCCAGTGTTTTATCACCCTTAATGTAAAAAAGACTTTTCTTAAGCAGATTTTGGTTTTGTTTCAGTTTGTGCATGTTGCGTCTCATCTGTCATAGCTAAACCTGTCTGGCAGCTAAAACCATCACACAGCCATTCAATCCCCCTGTCCTCCTCCGTGGGATGTGGGGAAGAATTGAAAAGGAAGAAAAAAAAAAAAGGTAAAACTTGTGGGTTGAGATAAAGAAAGTTCACTAGGACAGAAAAGACAGTAATAATAATGATAAAAGAATATACAAAATAAGCGATGCACAACACAATTGCTCACCAGCTATGGCTGACACCCAGCTAGTTATCAAGACAACTGCCTCCTGGCCCACCCCACATTTATATAAGGAGTATGACATCATATGGTATGGAATATCCCTTTGGCCTGTTTGGGTCAGCTGTCCTGGCCATGTCCCCTCACAGCTTCTTGAGCATCACCCACCGTCACATTGGCAGGGCCGTATGAGAAGCTGACAAGTCCTTGACTGCTTGGCAACAGCTAAAGACATCAGCAGTGTGTTATCAACACTGCTAATCCTAAATACCAAACACAGCACTACACCAGCTGCTAGGAAGAAAATCAACTCTGTCCCTGCCAAAATCAGGACATCCTGTGATGGCACCACCTGAAAGCAGGTCTGGTCAAGTGGTGCCTCCCCCTGCTGTTGAAATGCACACTTCTCTCTTCAGTGAGCCTTGAAAGATGCTGTCAAGCTGTTTATCCTGCCTCATGTTACGCAGTTCTTCTCCCATCATTCTGCAGCTCCTTCAGCTGGCAGCTCAGCACAGCCCTCCTCCACAGGTGAAGCCCCCATTACCCCTAACCTCCAGGAGAGAGACCTGCCACTCCCAGCAGCCTGAGACCAAGGTGGTCACATCCTACCTCTGGATCTGGGTTGAAACCTTTAGATGCACCATGGTTGTCTGGTCCAGCTGCTGCTGGAGAGCACTCGTTGCAGCCCATCGTTGCACTGTCATTGCACCAACTCCAGCAGTCTCACACTGCCTTGCGTGCTGCTCCCAGTTCCCCTTCAAACTCCCACACAAACTAACTCAACTGCAAAGTCTTTGCTAGTTTGTCTGTGCTGTGCTCCTGCAAGCTCTGCCTCAACGGCAGTTACACAGATGTTCTTCATCAACATTTCACTAGAAGCATGATGCTTTCTCTCAGTATACTAAATTGTGCCACATGTGTAGTATTCTAAATACTAAATACTACACATGTAGCACAAAATAATTGCTCCCTCTTCCCCTTTATCCCATGATGGACATGTGAACTTCTAGCATAGAAGCCGAACTCTAACGTCGAAACGTACCTCTGGTAGTTATCACAGTGCCTATGAGCATTCATAGCACCTAAGCAGAGGTTTCATTAATCACTCTTATGAGTTAGGAAATACTGTGTGAAACAGAGATACCAGGTATCTTTATGAATCTAGGCCTGTGGTGATACCCGTGCATGTGAGGTGCATGCAAGCCTGACACACTGCTATTTCATATCCGAAATGTACAAAATTCTTTGCATGTTTACAGTCAGTTACAAACAGAAGACACACCATGAGATTCTGAAGAACAAAGACCCAGATGGGAATGATACCTGGTTTACCACGAACATCCTCCTGGAACAGTGTGTGATCCCATCCTTACCAGGACAAGTGAAAAATGGCAAATAATCATGCACAGCTCTCCTAACGTGTATTTTGTATCACATAAAATACTATCCTCCAGGTGCAAGTTGCCTTATTTGAAAACTGTATGCTAGCCTCAATTTCTTTCAAGTCAATAAAATAAACATGGCAATTGCATCTCAAGACAATTCCTTGAAAAAAACAATCAGTTGAAATATGGACATTAAGTATAATTAAAACTTCATTTTATTTATTATACGTTTCACACAGATTAAAATCCAGTCACTTGTATGTCCTTGCAAGACAGCTTTTGATTCATTCAGGAGAGCTGGTACACCATGACACATCCTTCCAAAATGCCAATGGCTCTTTTAGCTGCCAGACTACCAGGTGATTTGCTACACACTGTGCAAGGTAGGTGGCTTAATATCAATTTATAAATCGACTGTGAGCTGTTTTGTAAAGGAAAGAGAACAAAGTTCTCTATACTAAACTCAGCCACTCAAACACTAGAGCTTCCAGGAAGCATTGATGTTTAAACAGCTGATAGAAATGTTTGCTGTATGACAAAGCGCTACCCACGCTGAATCAATGAACGCGCTGGAGACCAAACGGGAAGTAGGACACGATCGTCACCTGGAGTCATGCCAGTGACAAATGTAAAAAGTAACTTCTGAACAACTTCCTTCCCCACCATGTAAGAAAAGTATCCAGGATACCAAAGGCACGGCTGCATTTGTTCAAGTGAAATGATGTGGCTTCTGCCAGCAAGCCACGACAATTTTAATCTGGCGTTTGATAGACACTAGTAAACTCCAACTATTAAACTGGATGCAGTAAATCCCCAAAGTATTGGGTGATGTGTTAGGATTATATACAGTTTGAGTGTGCTGCTGGAGTGCTCCCTAGGAGACAGGAAATCTCAGTTAATTTCCCTTTTAGACCTAAGACTTCAGTATAATAGTAGTAACAAGACTCCTATCTCACATGACTTGTAAAAATTGTAATGCTCTGAGACAGAACGTTACGACTATCCCATGAACAAAGTGAATCCATAGTTATTCTTTCACCCCAAACTGAATTCACAAACCACTTTTTTATTTACTCCTACAACCATTTTACTGAAATGAGCCCAAGTTAAAACAGCATCCTCTTGGCCAACTTATCCTCACTTTGAGCAGTATGAAAGATCAATGAATTAATGCTCAGCATGAGCTTAAGAAGGTAATGAAGAAGACACAATACCAACATGGGGGCGTGTGTGTAAGGAAGATACTAAAAAAGGCAGTAAAGCTTAGCCAGGGAAACCATGGGAAGAAAAGGAGTTCTCAGCCAACAAATCAGGACCTCGTAGAGGGAGAGTAAATTACAGAGTTCATGTCCTGAGCTCTCTGCATTTGTTTTTCAGAACAAACCCATGTACATGTACTCCCCTGGAACTCTGATATAAATGTTAGCAGCACTATTGATTCAATTTAACATGTTTACCTCCCTTGTGTAATATCCACTCGTAAACTAATCAAAAGGCATTTATTTCTTCACTACCAAGGAACCTAATTTATATTTCAATGTCTAATCAATATTTCTGAGTATTAATATCTTCCTTCAGAATTCACCTTAACATAAAACTATGTAGACGAAGGGTAAGTTAGTATTCTGCCTCTCAAATGTGCACATGCCCACTAGTGAGGCTGAATAACACTTTTTTTTGTAACTAGCCCCTCTGAGCAAGTTGGCTGACTTTTTAGCACTTTTCTAAAAACAAGCAGAAGTAATTCAGAGTTGCAATTACTTTCCAAAACCCTTAAGCTGAAAACACCTCGTATTGGCTGGTTCTTTTGCAGAACATCTTCGATAACTGATTGCTAACTGCAAGGTAGAGAAAATCCCTTTTGCCTCAGGTCAAAAAAATAGAAGATAAAGTACTGTTCTATATGTTTGGGAACCCATTACTTTCACAGAATCACAGAATCATAGGGGTTGGAAGGGACCTCGAGAGATCATCGGGTCCAACCCCCCTGCCAAAGCAGGCTCCCTAGCTCATATTACACAGATAGGCATCCAGATGGGTCTTGAATATCTCCAGAGAAGGAGACTCCACCACCTGCCTGGGCAGCCTGTCCCAGGGCTCTGTCACCCTCACTGTGAAAAAGTTCTTCCGCATGTTGGTGCGGAACTTCCTGTGCGCCAATTTGCAGCCACTGCCCCTAGTCCTGTCCCCACAGACCACTGAAAAGGGGCTGGCCAATTCCCCATGCATCCCATGCTTAAGATATTTATAAACACTAATTAGGTCCCCCCTTAGTCTTCTTTTCTCCAGACTAAACAGTCCCAGCTCACTCAGCCTGTCCTCATACGGTAGATGTTCCAGGCCCTTAATCATCTTCCTAGCCCTTCTCTGGACCCTCTCCAGGAGGTCCCTGTCTTTTTTATACCAGGGAGGGGTTTTTTTGTGCCACCTTGGACGCCTACCTGTGAGATATGTCCTAGGGAACCTGCTTTGGCAGGGAGGTTGGACTCGATGATCTCTCAAGGTCCCTTCCAACCCCTACAATTCTGTGATTCTTTCATCTAGGACAGCAGAGTATTAATATGTCCAGCCATTCTGGGCTCTCTCTTACATACATGCATTCTCAATAACTACACTAATGTCTGTAAGTCTTAATTCTTCACCAAAATTTTTGAGACTGCAACAGCATTAGGAGACTCATCTGTTAGTAACAGTTTTCAAGGAATGGTTTGGCCTTAAGAATGAGTCCACTGTTCATAAACCGTTACGCTCTCTTTCATCTTCCTTCCAGTTCACCTATTTTAATTCATTAGTCAGTATTTGTACTGTCTTACAATAATTCCCAGGTGAATGAGTGGCAATATGCCCAGAAATTCCTCTTGCATATTTGTGAATAATATGCATAATTTATTGCCTTTTAGAAAAGGATCAAGACCTTTTTGAAATATTCTCTACAAGCATTAGCAGGGCAAAGGTCTCCAAAGTAAAATTTCCCTGAAACAGAATAGATGATCTAACACTGCTTGTGGATTTTTGCAAAATAAAGGGTTTAAACTTTAAGTGCAAGGGTGCAGCACACATTGGATGGTACCAGTCCCTGAGCCACCCAGTTACTCTGATAAAAGGCTCATCAGGTTTTTTTGACTGCTGGCCTACAGGCCATATCTAGCCCAGAACAGACAAACTTAATAGCTTGTTAATCAGCTTCAGTGAAGTCTCCTCTTAAAAGACAAACCCATAAAGAATAATTTCTCTGAATTGCATTGTAAATAGGAAGCGTAGAAGGCTGTGTTGGCCGCTAGATGAGCATCTGCTGCTGCTGCTATTCCTCCCAGTGATAAAACAGTTGTTAGGCTGAACAAAAAGCCCAGTAACAGCAACTTGGGGCTCACCCCAGTAATAGCCCAAAGCTACAATCTTGTTTTCTCCTTGCTGGCCTATGTAAAGAGCAAGTGACAGAGCAAGAGGGCACGCAGCTTCTTACTCCACTGTTGGTAACCTCCAGCATGTGGAGCACAAAGGTGATGCAGCTTTCTTTGTGCACGCAAGTAGAGCAAGCAGCCTGACACACTATGGCAATCCTGGGAGGAAAAAAAGAGCAGTGCTAGTTTTCTGGGCAATGGTATGGCAGGAAATCAAGAAGGACAATAAATAATACTGTGGCCTAATATGAAGAGGTTTTCTGAGAAGGACGGGAAATGGTGCTTTAGAAGGCAAATAATGGGGAAGAGGGAAACATCTGAATGTACCTGGTATTTATCTTGCTTCTTTCCTGGTGGTCCTCTAAAAAGCAGCCAAAGAGCTCTGCAGAAACCTCTTTCCCTCATCATGTTGAACATGGATGTTTCAATCCATATTCTTCTAGTAAATTTTTCAATACTGTTGTGCACTAGCCAAAACTGATACTGAGTGACAGCAACCAGAAAGGATGTGATTAAGCTTAAGAAAATTTTAAAATGGCTAAAATATTAATTATTTTTTAAAGTGCTTCTTATTTAGGGAGCTAACTCAGGAGTGCCTTCCTGAACTGACATTAACCAACCAGTCACATCCTCAGCAATCCAGAAAGTTATTCAATATAATTCAAGTAACTTCACAGACATTAGGGACTTTGTAAGAGTTGGTTTTTAAAACACAGAGTGCTGCTTAGGGAATTACACCAGCGTGTTCCTTTATACCATATATGTGGTATTTTCAATCAGAGCTAGTATGTGAAATATTGATATTTATAAATACTTCTCCAGAAGATTACCTGACTGATATCCAGACACTGCTATCAGGTAAATGTAGGCTCAAGACAGTGTTGTATGTGTTTAGGAAGTCCTAAGTTGTCCCAAAATCTGAAGCTTATCTTTTTTTCCCCTTTCTCATTTTCTCTTACATTTTTGCTGGTTTTCACTTTTCTGTGAAGACTCTTGTCTGTTCAGATGAAGTCTTCAATTAAAATGCTGAGCAGTACTGAAAGTCACCTCCTAATTACTGCAACTTCTCCCTCTGCTTTAATGATACCCTTATCTTATCCTTCCATTCAAACTGAAACACAGGGCGATAAAGTTTTAGGACAATAGGAACTCCATCTAGCATCTGGTACTGAACAGAATTCAGTTCAATGCCGGGGAGGGGGAAGCAGCAAAGCGGTGGGAGTGGGAGATGGTAGCAATACACAGGTTGACTTTTGCTCCAGAGGCTTTAGCAGCTGAAGACACTACCTCTCTGCAAGATGAAGGATTTCTATTTTGTTGCCAATACACCAGAGAGCAAACTGCAGCAGCTGGCACCACAAACGCTTGTGCTGCGGGGTAGAGAGGCAGAGGTGAGGAGGGGAGCTGGGACACATAAATTACCGCAACTACAGTGGCAGAACTCTTGAGTCACTGCCTAGCAGCAGAACTAGAAGGAGGAGTGGGAGTTCCCTGGGGACTACAGATCCTGGCTCCACAGAAGGAGCAAGTCAGTCTGAAGAAGGCAATATTTTAATACCGTTACTCACTATCTTCAGAGCTCAGTAGCTTTCCAATGCCTTTTATGAGTAAAGTTATTATAATGAAAATTCCTTTAGAAAAAATATCTTATTCGACTTTCCAGATTGAGAACGTTTTCTGTGAAGGATTTGAAGCAGAAGGAAGTGTTCTTAATCCACTGGACAATCTGAGTAAATGGGGTAAACAGGCCTTGGAGGATCCCAGGAGCAGATTTCAAGGCTTTGGACTGCAGAGCTCTACAAGGGGAGGATTCAGCTAAAAAGTCCTTAGCTAAATACCTGGAACAGACTGTGGGAACAATTCACAAGTAATGACAATTTAGACAGAAGAGGTAGTTCTCACTGAAAGGGAAAGTAGATCTTATCCAAAGGACCAATACTATAAAGCAGATACTACCAAGAAACTGTAAAACCAGAATTAGGGAAAGCAGTAGCTCAGAGTTAGCTTCATGTCAGGTTCCAGTAGTCCACAATAATCCGTTGGGTCACAGGCCTCACAAGAGAGAAAAACTCAGAGACTGACCAAGAGGCGTCTGCCAGAATGCCATTGGCAGGCTAATGCAACCATGGTCCAGCCAAGTGGAAGCCAGGACACAGCAACTAGAAGGAAAACACATAATAAAGCAATTTCACATCCAGAGAAAATGCCTATAGGCCACTTTGTATTCCTGAAGTTATGCAGAAAAATAATTCCTGAGTGGAAGGGGAAAAAGTTTAGACAAGGACAGTGGAACAGCTAATAAACTACCCCTGAAAGAGACAGCATGAGGGAGGGAGTTAGGAAATCATCTGTGTCAGGATCCCTAGTGTCCCAAGAGCGCACACATATTAGCACTTATGTTGAGCCTTTTGATGCTCTCCTACAGCTCTAACTCCAGGGTTCTACAAAGCTGAGGGGCAGTCTGTGGCTCATTGATCCTCAGGGCCTCTCTGGGAACATGTACCCAGGGTCAGGGCTCAGCCTTAGTGCTGACAAAAGGAGGAGCTGAAAACCTGCAGCACGAATTAATGTGCGTTCTCTGTAACAGCACCTGACTTCCAAATGGAACTGCAGGCTGGTCTTTCCATTAGCTCCCTCTTGAATCAAATTTAAAACTTTTTGTTCTCATGCTTAAAACTCTACATAATTATTTCCCTTTTCCCCATGCTCCCTCCCCTGACAGCACTGAATCAATTCTCCTGAGAGAGCATTTGGTGTGCTGTGAGTCATGCCAATCTCAGTATGCATGTTTTGATTGATCCACTTGCCTTTTTCCTTAAACAACCCTGTGCTTTTTTTGTAACATTATCACCTTTGTCTGATCCAGATCACTCATTCACTGCATTTAAGCTTTCTTAAAAGCCCATTAATTGTTTTTACAGGCAATAGAAGGAAATTATCAGCACAGAATAAAACAATCTGCAGCATTTTTATGGTATCTGTATTAAGTGAAATAATAAGGTAAATACCTCACTATTGCCCTTCTCTTTCCCCCCATTTCATAACTTGCTTGTTCAATTACATATATAGCTCAACTGCAGATTTTGACAGAAAACTCGGCACAATTTTGAATGATTAAAAAAGGAACTAGCAGGAACAACTTAACCATTCCTGTTAACTGCTGAGTTTGTATACATAAATGTACAGCAAGAAGACTTACAATAAAATAAGAAAAGACAATACTTTAGAATCATATTAATGCACACATTCATATGAATGTGCTTCAAGACTATCATTCATGGTGGTGAACAAAAGGCTCTCTATACATGACACATCAGTATTTCTAGAGCTCATGAAATGGTCATGAAAGGATACATAAGAGCTTACAGAGTCATATCTGTTCTGTTCAAGAGAATTAATTCTTAGCACCACTGTTAAATGTTCATCACAAAGAATCTCTTACCGGATCTAGGTTCTTAAAAAGAAGAATGTCCTTGCACGCCTCCTGCAGTCTGTTCCTTTGATCGTCTGTTTTAGGGTGAATAATCTGAGGGATATAATAAAAACCTCTTAAATTGGTTATCATAGAGCAGCACTAGTAAAGGACTCAGCTAATTCTGCTAAGCATTCTACACAGTATTTTGGTGATGCTTGGTAACATGTTCATTTCAAAACCTTCAGGGTAGTAAGAACAACAATATATCCCCACAGCATTACCAAATGAAGCACTGAAGATCTTTATATTTGCAGAATCCAGTTCATTTCTGCAAGCCATTCTGGATACCTTTATCTCAAATACTGCTGCATAAACAGTACTCTACTACTCTCTAATCATATTTGCAGCATGAATGCTTTGTAATATGCACCACTGTTACATTTAGTCCTTTGCCATGACTACTTTCCAAAGAATATTTTGTGAAATAACATCTGTGTTAAATTTAAATCAAAAGTTTCACAAAGTAGACAACAGACTTGACACTATCGGAGTCAGAGATTCACTAAATTACTGATGTCTGGTGAATGTACCAATCAGGCTGTTCATTCAACTCATCTGCTTAACAAGGTTCCAAAACTGCAATATCAGAAAACCTTTTAGATAGTTTTACAAGGCAGGTATTAGATGGAATATAAACATTTAAACTTGTCTTACAAGTCATACTTACACTATTTCATATTAAAAGCTAAGTAAATACCTTTAATAGGGTGACATAAGTAAAAGAAATAAATACAGTTCATTACCTATTGCATTGCACATCTGAAAATCTAAGCAATTTTATAATCACCTTTTTCTGTCTTATGTAAAATACTAGAATATTGAGAAAACTACTGCTAGGTTATGAGGACATCAAATAAGTATTTTTAGGAGAAGGCACTCTCCAGGCAAATAGAATTGCACAATGTTTCCTTAACGGACCACGTGTTGAAGCTATGGCAATTTAGAATACTACTCATATCAAATCCTACATGGAGAACTATTAGAACTTGAAAATGTTCCTTTAACATAAAACCCAAAGAGATTAAAGTATATTACAGTAAAGATGCTTTTAATG
>VZTU01010599.1:42522-60785 GCA_013400835.1 Zapornia atra | reverse complement strand
GGTCCTTCTCAGCAGGGCAATATATAGTGAGGTGGAGTTTATTTGCATGAATTCCTTTGCTTGAAACTGGGCCAGGATTTTGCTGCTGGTAGGTAAGAAGTGTCAGGGCTTTATGTTCACTGCTTCAACAGCAGCGAAAACGTGGGTGCTGCTGTAACCACCAACAACCCTTTACTTCTTGTTGATCTTTAGGCACAGAAAGCAAAACAAACTCCCCACCTCTGCATTTTACAAGCTGGTTACTCCAGACACAATAAATATTTGGCTCCATCTGAAAAGCCCCAGTGCAGAATGCCATCCCTAAATAGCCAGCTTCACAGATCCGTGAAGTAGACACTGATCTCAACACCCTGCTCCTTTGAACCATCCAGAAAAGCAAGGAGATAACTAAGTATTTTGTAAAAAAACCATCCTGATGGTTTATTGTTTGGGTTTTTGGGGGTTTCCCCCCCCCCCTTGTGATTGTATTTCTGATCAATGAGAGTTTAGTGAGGCTCTGAAGTATCAGCTGGAGGCTTCAGAGAGATCAAAGCCCCTGTGCAGGGTGCTGTATAAATACAATAAAATCCTTCCCCGTGCCTTGAAGAAGGAGAAAGTGAGAGAAAGGGGAATTTATAGCCTTTTCCTTATTCCACCCTGGGTCTGGAAAGCCCCTTTTAGTCTCAGGAGGTGACTAGGTCTGTGCAAAGAGATGCTGTTGCTGCTGCCTGCCTGTCCGAAGGGTGTCAGGGCAGAGGCAGAATCACTTCCCAAACCTCCACCTTTTTCAGGCACAAAAATAGCAGCAAGGGAGGATAAAAATGGGTTGGGAGTGTGTCTGTGCTCAGCTCTGGTGAGGCTGTACCTGGAGTGCTGGGTCCAGTTCTGGGCTCCTCAGCATCAGAAGGACATGGAGGTCCTGGAGCATGTCCAGAGAAGGGCAGTCAGGCTGGGGAAGGGGCTGGAGGGCAAATCCTCTGAGGAGCAGCTGGGGGAGCTGGGGGTGTTGAGCCTGGAGAAGAGGAGGCTGAGGGGAGACCTTCTGCCCCCCTCCCCTGCCCTGCCAGGAGGGTGCAGAGAGGTGGGCGCTGGTCTCTTCAGCCAGGGGCCAGGAGATGGGACAAGGGGCAATGGGATCAAGCTGGGCCAGGGCAGGGTCAGAGCAGCTGTTAGGAGAGAATTCTTCCCTGGCAGTGTTGTGGTGAGCTGGGGTCAGCCTCTTCTTGCAGATAACTAGCGATGGGACAAGAGGGAATGGCTGCAATTGTGCCAGGGGAGGCTCAGGTTAGAAATGAGGAGACATTTCTCCTCTGAAAGAGCAGTTGGGCATTGGAACAGGCTGCCCAGGGAGGTGATGGGGTCACTGTCTCTTGGGGTGCTCAAGGAAAGGTTGGATGAGGTGCTTATGGACATGGTTTAGTGAGTGATATTGGTGGCAGGAGGATGGTTGGACTGGATGAGCTTGGAGGTCTTTTCCAACCTTAATGATCCTGTGATTCTTCTTTTTACACACCTCTGTGTGTGCTGGTGCCTCAAAGCTGGAAGAGCAGCTCCACCTTCCCACCTCTTGCTTGGGCTTTGGTAGCACAAGCTCTAAACAGGGCTTAAACCTGGCCTAGGAGGGGCAGGTCTCAACCAAGGGTTTCCTGGTAGAGCAGGGTTAACTTAAGCAAGGCTGAGCTTTGCAAGGAAGCCCTCCTTTGCGCAGCCACTCTCTCATGAGGGCTTGCAAAAGTGTTTTGCTTAGCATTAATCACCCTGTTTCCTCCAGATGAAGAAGTGTTGTGCAAGCCTGTTGGGTCAGCAGGCAGGGCATGGGATATCAGCCTGTTCAAATATGAAACTGGCAGCCTCTTCCCATGTAAGCACGTTGAAGGGCTTTGCAGAATCTAGACCTGGAGTGTTAAGGGTGTTTGAGCAGAGGATGGAGATCCCAGATCCTCAGAACAGGTTTAGGGGCTGGGCTGTAGTTCCCTGTCTGTTCCCCCTTGGAAACATCTCCCCAGGGCAGAGCTGGAGTTTAAAGCTCCCATCAGAAGGGAAGGTCCTAAAGAAAACAACCTTGTGAATCCTGGTGGGACTCAAACCTTTGGCTCCAGCGCGTCTAGGGACTGAAAAGCTGATGATTAGATAACTGCAAGCCATCCTTATTTTACAGCTCATGCTGGCTTTGATCAGGATGGGAATGAAGCACACCAGGCTCCTGCAGCACAGGAGGGGGGGTACAGTTTTGGGATGAAATCGAGTTTTCATGTGAAGTTGAAGCACCTGATGCTGGTCTTGGGCAGGTCTCCCACTCCTTCCATGCCTCAGTTTCCCCAGTGTTGTTCCCTAGGATGTTCAGTGAGACAGAAAGCCTTGAGTAAGTCAAAATATTTCTACCCTGTCTTGAAATTGCAGGGTTTGCTGTGTCATAGAATCATAGAATGGTCTGGGTTGGAAGGGACCCCAAGGATCACAGAGCTCCAACCCCCCTGCCACAGGCAGGGCCACCAACCTCCAGGCCTGGAGCTACACAAGGTTGCCTAGAGCCACATCCAACCTGGCCTTGAACACCCCCAGGGATGATGGGGCAGCTTGTTCCAGCACCTCATATCCATGTGTAAGCACCTGGTCTGTTTGCTGGGTGCTTTTCCCTGTTGCTTGCAGCTGGTCTTAAACACACATTCCCCCCCCTTTGCCCCTGTTAAGCCCTGTCAGCCCATCAAGGAGCCTGTGCAGCCCCAGCAAGGTTTCAAAACAGGCTGCAACCTCTTTGCTCAAAGGAGTTGGGATGGTGTAACCCACAGTGCAAACATGGGAAAGTGAGACTAGAAATGGAGGTGGGGGGGGNNNNAGAAGGGGGGGGGGGGGGGGGGGTAGGTGTTTGGGTGTAATTGTTTGGGGTCTTTTCTTCAAACCAGTGATCAGAATTTTCTGCTGTGTGACTCTCAAAAGTTGCTTGAATGGCATTGTTCTGGCCACCCTTGAGAAAGCATTGACTGGAAGCATTAGGCTCATCCTTTTGTGGATCATGCTGNGGGCATCCTGGCTTGTGTCAGAGCCAGCGTGGCCAGCAGGCCCAGGGAGGGGATTGTGCCCCTGTGCTGGGCACTGGGGAGGCTGCACCTGGAGTGCTGGGTCCAGTTCTGGGCTCCTCAGCATCAGAAGGACATGGAGGTCCTGGAGCGTGTCCAGAGAAGGGCAGCCAGGCTGGGGAAGGGGCTGGAGGGCAAATCCTCTGAGGAGCAGCTGAGGGAGCTGGGGGTGTTGAGCCTGGAGAAGAGGAGGCTGAGGGGAGACCTTCTCCCCACCTCCCCTGCCCTGCCAGGAGGGTGCAGAGAGGTGGGCCAGGGTCTCTTCAGCCAGGGGCCAGGAGATGGGACAAGGGGCAATGGGCTCAAGCTGGGCCAGGGCAGGGTCAGAGCAGCTGTCAGGAGAGAATTCTTCCCTGGCAGAGCTGTCAGGGCCTGGCCCAGGCTGCCCAGGGAGGGGGCTGAGTCCCTGCCCCTGGGTGTGTTTAACAGAGGGGGAGATGAGGTGCTCAGGGAGCTGGTTCAGCACAGGACAGGAACAGTTGGACTTGATGATCTTAAAGGTCTTTTCCAACCTAGTCCTGTGGATGCTTTGGCTGCAGCAGCCAGCCCAGAAATGGGGACAGTGGGACAAGCAGCAGGAAGGAGAAGATAAAAAGAATGGAATTAAAAAAAAACCCCCAACATTTAACCAAGTCTGCTGAAGCTTGTCCAAGTGGGAATGATACCCCCAAGTGTTCCACACACAGCTCCAGCCCAGCCTCTTTGATCTCTCCTGCTGCTGATGTTCTTATCATAAGGAAAGATATTTTTGTTTCCTGCCTTGCTAAATCCTCAGAGAAAGCCCATCTTTGCCCAAAGTGGTCTCCAGCTTGAGCTGCTGTGTTTTGCCTGGTTGCTAAGCTTGCCTCATGCATGGTTAATGCCCGATGAGATCATAGTGCCATGTAACATTTCATGGGTAATTCAGGATTATTCATTAACAAAACCAAGAACAAGCAGGTGTATTCATAGCCTGCCTTCATGGAAAGAAGAAAAACAACCACCTTGGGAAACGATGGGAATTATTCAGGAGAGACCAAAGGGCTGGTTGAGCTGAGGGAGCTTCGAGGAGTGGGGGAGATGGAAGTTTGTATTCAGAACAGCTGAATCTAAAGCTTTTTATGCCATTAACCCTGCAAATGTGGGGTGTTTAATCAATCTTGGTAAAGATAGCCTCCTGTCCTGTAACAGGACTGCTGGGAAGAAGGATTTTTTGAGAAAAGCTGTGTGTTTATATTCCATGGTGGGCTCAGCAAGGGAGCTGGAGAGCAATGTGGGGTCTGCATCTCTGTATGTACAGAGGTCTGGTCCTTCCTCCTCTGCAAGGAGCTGTGCTGTTTTCTGTCTGGTCTGCAGGCAGATGATATGGAACACTGCCCCCCAACCCTCAACCCTCCCCCCCAAAAAGAAAAAGCTTTAGAGTTGTCTGGTTTGGGGTAGATGTTGGGGTCAGCCTAGCTGGTGGTCCCTCTTGTTACTGTCTGCAACTGGGACAACAGCTAATGTTGTTCTGGGGCCAACCATGTCTCTGAGGAGATGAATTGTCCTCCTCATGTGCTCTGGTGGTCTTGTGAGCACGGCTGTGCTCAAGTGTTGCTTTGGGATCCTTGTCTGGGTGGTTGAGCGCCGTGGTTTTGTGTGTCTCTGGTCCTATGGAGATGCCATGATGCAAAGTTAAGGTCCATGTGCTGCCTGCCTGGGAAAAATAACTTGTGATCTGTCCAGAGAAAGGATAAATATTGACTTTTGTTAGAAAAGAAATAAGATATTAGTGACCAAAGTTTGATCGTTCTCTGCTCAAAATGGAATTTCTTAATTTTGAGGGTTTTTGCTCTATTTATTTTTCAGTAAAACAAATCAAAAGTCAAACACCTTCAAGAAAATGGCATGTTTTGTGTGAGCTGTTCCCCTTTAACCAAAGGGACAATCATCCCTTGGAACAATGATCTTCATGGATGTTTTCCCAGCTGCCCTAGCTGGGATTTTTGTAGTTCAGTCTGAAGGGAGGAATCCCAGACCTGGAGGGGTTGGAAGGGACCTCAAGAGATCATACAATCATAGAATGGCATGGGTTGGAAGGGACCCCAAGGATCACAGAGCTCCAACCCCCCTGCCACAGGCAGGGCCACCAACCTCCAGACCTGGAGCTACACAAGGTTGCCCAAGGCTCCATCCAACCTGGCCTTGAACACTCCCAGGGATGGGGCACCCACCCCCTCTCTGGGCAGCCTGTTCCAGCCCCTCACCACTCTCTCTGCAAAGAACTTCCCCCTAATATCTAATCTAACCCTTCCCTCCTTTAGCTTTAATCCCTCCCCCTTGTCCTGCCATTGTCTATCCCTTTAAAAAGTTGAATCCTCTCCTGCTCATTGAGTCCAACCCCCAAAGCTCTGTAGAAGGAAGCAGAGCTTGGGAACTCAGATGGTGGGGGCATTATCAGGGACTCTGATTACAGCTCTTACATTTATCAACTTCACTGGATGTCAGGTTTTTTCCCAAACTGAGCTGTTGACTGGTCAGGCTGGTGCATGTAAATCCCAGGGGCAAATCCTAGCTGCATTCTGTGCGGCAGCAGGCTGTTCCTGAGCTGTGAATGCTAGCAGAATCATAGAATCCCAGACTGGGCTGGGTTGGGAGGGACCCCAAGGGTCCCAGAGCTCCAAACCCCAGCCACAGGCAGGGCCACCAACCTCCAGGCCTGGAGCTACACAAGGTTGCCCAGGGTCCCATCCAACCTGGCCTTGAACACCTCCAGGGATGATGGGGCACCCACCCCCTCTCTGGGCAGCCTGTTCCAGCCCCTCCCCACTCTCTCTGTTAAAAACTTCCCCCTAATATCTAATCTAAACCTTCCTTCCTTTAGCTTTAATCCATCCCCCTTGTCCTGCCATTGTCTATCCTTCTAAAAAGTTGAATCCCCTCCTGCTTATAAGTTCCCTTCAGGGACTGGCAGGCTGCAGTGAGGTCCCCCCACAGCCTTCTCTTCTCCAGGCTGAACAAGCCCCAACAGAGTCTCCCCAAAATGCTTTTTGGTAGGATGATTGGGTAGGGGGGTGAGAATGTAACAGAAAAAGACCCATTTTATACCCTAGAGTGGGGGTCTGCAGCTCTCCTGTGCAAGGGAAGGGCACTGATCTCATCCTCTCCAGTCACCTGGGGTTATTCAGAGATGACAAGCGTGTGGTTTAGGGGGGCTGGAGACATTTAGGTGTTCTGTGCTGTGAGGTGGACCCTTGTAGTTGTTGGGTTGGGTGTTAGTTTCTTCCCTTCATCAGAAGCAGCAAGTTAAAAGAAGGCTTCTCCTCTGGTGGCAGGGGTCTGAGGTACAGCTCACAGGAAGGACACACCAGTTCTCCTTCGAATTTAGGAAGGTTTTACTTCACTCAGAGTCTTGAAAAGCATCTGAGGGAGGGGGAAGGCTCCTTAAAGTGGAAGAGCCTTTGGGGGCAATAAGCAGGAGGGGCTGAGGAGAATAAAAATGCTGTGTGAAGATCCTGCTTGTGGGTGGACTGTTCTCTCCTTTGGAGGAGCAAGATGCCAGCACCACTGATAATTTTCCTTTTAAACCCAAATTATCATTACCTGCTGAAATCTCTTCCCAACATTACTTCATTGTACAAGAAACCAGCTTGTGGTTCTCCAGGTTTTTGCTGGAGGAATTCCTTGTAGGAAGGGAGGTGGCAGGTCTCTGTACTTTCTTTTTAACCCCCAGTTTCTGTAGGGACACACACTGGGACAAATGCAAAGTAACCAGCAGATCTTCCTGATGCATTTTCTTCTTCACAGAAGAAGTGTGTTTATGTCAACTCAACGTATAGGAGCTCCCAGGAGAGCAAGGTTAACCTTTTCTTCTAGCTTGACAAATACTAAAGTCACTTAAAAATGCAGAGAAATGACTCACAAATACCAGTCTAATTTGGCAAGTACCTTTTTTTTTGGCCAGAATAGGGTCTTTTTTTAATTATTATTATTATTTTTAAACATTTTTTACATGTTTTGCTTTGACATTTTTCAAAATAAACCCTTTTTGACCCTTTTTTCTGTATTAAGGGGCTGGGGAGTGGGGGTGGGGAGAGGAGAATGTGTTTCAAAGCTCAACCAGCCTAAGAGAGAATACAACAGTTCTGCTGACCTAAAAGAATAAACTAACCCAATGAAAAGAATGAATCAAAGTGAAACAGGATCCTGTTTCAAATCAGAGAAAATATTAAGAAGACCCAAAGTGGTTGTTTTGTTTACATTTAGCTTATTTTTTTTCCTGAAAACTCTCCACATTTGGCTTTTTTTCTGAAAACTCTCCAACAAGTCAGCTCCTCTTGACCCAAACTGCAAATTTCTCCTGCTTTATTATATCTTTTCCTTCCTCTGTTTTAACCACTGAGGCCACAAGCCTATTATAATCAGAAAAAAACCCCCTCCAAAATACTCTTCCCTCAAATTATAAAGCACAAGCTATGCGTTGGCTTTCTTGTTTCTCCAAGGAAAGCCAGCTTGCTCACACTTACACCATTTACTTTCTTTTCTGGTCAGGCCAACCTGCATTGAAGGCAGGAACAGTTAAAAAAATAGATATAAAATTAAAAATACATAGCTAACTAACTCCTGGTTGTGGGAGTTACCTTAAGTTATCAGAGTGCCAGATATTTCCTTAATATTTTGGGGGATGAGCAAGAGATGGGGGGGCTGCTGTTAAGTAGCCCCTTGCTTTATTTATCTCCCTGGCTCCCTGCTAGCTTTGGGGCTTGTTTGGAGGTTGCTGCAGTATTTCAGCCCCAAACCCCCCCTCCCCAGGGTCTAATTTTGGGCGGGCTTCCTCTAAGCAGCATCCCACCGAATTAGCACCCAGGCCCACCCAGCCCCACGCCTGCTTTAAATCATCCCCAACCCACGCAAGTTGGGGTGATGTCAGCCCAGCAGTGGTTGCCCATCCACCTTTTCAGCTCAGGGGTCCACCCAAATTCCCCCTTCTTGACCTCCTCCACTGCCAAATTCCCACCCCCCAGAGCCTTGGATGCGAAGGGTTTGACCGATCGCTTCGCCTGCATCCAAATCACACGTCGCAGGGCTGACTGAACCTCCATCCCCAGCCCATCTGCTCTTCCCACACTTGCAAACCAAACACAAAACCAGCTTCAAAACTGCTCCATAAACTGAGCTCACACAGTCATGTCATTAAAGAGCCGAGCTCATGCTCAAGTGAATCCCAACCCTCGTAGCATCTGCAGCTCTTTAGGCTGAGCTTAAAGTATTAATTGGGTTGGGTTTTGGGGCTTTTCCTCTTATTTTTCCCCCAAGGACCCATCTGAAAAGCTTGGCTTGACATCATTATTGCAGAAAAAGCTTAAATTCTGCCTTGTGTGAGGTTTCCCAGGGCAGGTAGACAAAGCTTGACCTGTGCAAATAAATGGTTTCTAAACCATAATAAAAAATCGTGGTTTCTAAACATTTTTAGGTAGTTCTTAAAAGTTTAATTTAACAATTGATTTCTTCATCATGAAGAAAGTGCTCGTGGCTCAAGCCAAATCATTCAGTTCATTTTTCTCAGCTCATAAAAAAAACACCCCCCCAAAACCCAACCCTAAATAAAGCTGAAGAGTTTCTTATCGAATCAAAACTTACTTCAGTCTGTAGGGAACATCCCCCCCCCTACCTTGTGCTCCCCCTCCCCCCCAATTTTTATTTAGTTTCTTTCAACTAAATTTAAAAGGTGAAAATTTAGAAGTTCCAATAGCCTTCAAATCTGAAAATCTTAGGTGGGGGGGAAACCAAACCAGTGCCTGGGTCACCTGAAAAATAAAGAAGTCCAAAGGGATTTATTTATATTTTAATTTTTTTTTTTAACACTCCAAATTGCTTCCTTTCAGAGCAATTTGCAAAACCCAGCAGGAGCTTGTGGTGTGTTGTGCTATTTCAGAGCTCTGAAAATATTTGGGAGGAAAAAAGCCAGCATACAGGTGTAACCACAAGGACAATTCCAGCCTTCCCCCTGCCTCTTTATCTCCTTTTCACCCTTCAAATATCAGTGATTCTCCCTCAGGATGGTCGGGGGGTGCTGCACACCCCAGGTGAGCAGGGCCACAGCTATTTTTTTGGGGTGATTTTTCTAGCCTTTCCTGTTTTTTGTGGCTAGCCTGGCAGGAGGAGAGCATTCTCCTGTGGCTGGGAAGATGGAAAACAAGGGAAACTTTTACTGGTGACTCGAAGCATCCAAAAAAAATCATTTGTGTAGTGATTGGGAGATATGTTTAGTTACAGGCTGCTGAATAGCACCATTCATCCCTGAGCCCAAAGCCCTTTGCAGGGATTCATAGAATCATAGGATGGGCTGGGTTGGGAGGGACCCCATGGATCATAGAGCTCCAACCCCCCTGCCACAGGCAGGGCCACCAACCTCCAGGCCTGGAGCTACACAAGGTTGCCCAGGGCCCCATCCAACCTGGCCTTGAATACCTCCAGGGAAGGGGAACTAGAGGTGATGTGGCCCAGGGGCAACCCACAGCCACCATCCCTTGGTCCCTAATGCTGCTGCTTCTCTGTCCTCCCCCCCTTGGAAGTGAGGCAGTTGGATGGAGGATGCAGGATTCAGAGCTTCAGGTGGATGTGGCTCTGGGAGGTGTCCCAGATTGGGGCAGAGGTGGAGCAGTGCAAGCTCAAACCTGTGAAGGAGAGCAAGCCTGACACCTCTCCAGGCCTGCTTCCTTGGATGTTAAGCTCCTGAAGGTAGTGTGATAGCAAAGCTTAAGCTTGAACATGGGCCCAATGGGCCAGTAGAGACTCCAGAACCCAGAATCAAGCTGCACCAGATTGTTTCCCACCTCCTGACTCGAGCAACTGCTTCATTTTAGCTGAATTTCAACAGCTGTGGATTAAAGTGGTGACATGTCTTCTGTGAACTGTGGGATCTTGGGGGTTGGACTCCATGATCTCTGGATCTTCCAACCCCTGAAATTGTGTGAATCTCTGAACTCTTGCTCTAGATCCACCCCTTCCTGCAGCAAAACTAAAGCTGTAGCTTGTGGGAATGGAGGAATTAATCTGGACCAAGTATGTGTTAATTGGGAGGTGGAAACAATTTGCTGTTCAAGCAGGAGGAGGGGGGAAGACAAGATGTGAGGGATCCTAGGGGAGGAAAAGAAAATAACTCTCAAATAACAGTTTTCTGTTAGAAATGTCCCAACTGGATTTTTCTCCTCTTGCAAGGTTCTGGCATGTTCTTTTCAAAGGAAGCCTGAAACTTTTTAAAGAGAAATATCAAAGGAAATGTTTTTTCTTTCACTGGCTTTTTTTTTTTTCCCCACAAAGCCCACATATATTTCTTGATGGATGAAGAAGTGACCCAAATCCTTGATCCAAATGCAAATGGGCATTTAGGAGAGCTTGCCAACATATCAAAGGGCTCTAGGTCAGGCCTTTCATGTCCATTTTCACCACAGCTGCTGCCATTCCTGTCAAGAAATGTGAAAATAGGGTGGGGAAAAGCACAGAAACACAAGGTTGGAAAAGCCCTTTAAGATCATCAAGTCCAACCATCCCTGTCCTGTGCTAAACTAGATCCCTGAGCACCTCATCTCCCCCTCTGTTAAACACACCCAGGGGCAGGGACTCAGCCCCCTCCCTGGGCAGCCTGGGCCAGGCCCTGACAGCTCTGCCAGGGAAGAATTCTCTCCTAACAGCTGCTCTGACCCTGCCCTGGCCCAGCTTGAGCCCATTGCCCCTTGGCCCATCTCCTGGCCCCTGGCTGAAGAGACCAGCGCCCACCTCTCTGCACCCTCCTGGCAGGGCAGGGGAGGTGGGGAGAAGGGCTCCCCTCAGCCTCCTCTTCTCCAGGCTCAACACCCCCAGCTCCCTCAGCTGCTCCTCAGAGGATTTGCCCTCCAGCCCCTTCCCCAGCCTGGCTGCCCTTCTCTGGACACGCTCCAGGACCTCCATGTCCTTCTGATGCTGAGGAGCCCAGAACTGGACCCAGCACTCCAGGTGCAGCCTCCCCAGTGCCCAGCACAGGGGCACAATCCCCTCCCTGGGCCTGCTGGCCACGCTGGCTCTGACACAAGCCAGGATGCCATGGTGCATCCTTGTGTGTGGTTTTGGTGCTAATGCCTTGGGCAGGCTGTTCCACATCCCTCATCCTGAGTGTATTCTCTAGCTGAAAGTGCAGGGCTCACACTGGTAAAGATTTTTGGCCATGACTTGTCTGTTCAAGTCTTTTAGTTCTTCTGGGAGCCTTTGAAAAATTCTCTTTGAGGGTGTTGTAGAAGATCGGGGGGGGGTCCCACTGTGGTAACTGTGGTCCCAGTAAAGCAGGGCAAGGCCAGAGCAGGATGGGGAGGGATGAACAAAGTGCTACCAGTATGTCCTGGTGCTGCTGGATTGCTGGGAAGGTGACTGTGGCCCAGCTGGGATGGGATGTCTGCAGGAACGTGAAGCGGGGGGAGATGGAGGAGGCCCATCCAGGCCACCACGTGCTGTCCCCATGTATTGCTGAGGATTGGAAACATGTGTGGGCAAGCAAAGAAGAAAAAATTCCAGGCTGCAACACGAACATTTGTTCATCTTTGATGAAAATTCATGAAAACATGGTGCTGTCAGGTGATTTTCCTCCTCTTAGGCCTTGGTGTCCCTTGCTGCTTGTCAGAAGGACGCTGAGGCTCACAAATAACTGGAGCACAGCCTGTGGCTTTCTTTTCTGAGACACCTCAAGCTGGTACTGGGAGGATTTCTGACCAATGCTGAGCACAATGAAAATCCAAAGCCTGGCATTTAGAAATTGTATCTGTTTGGTTGGTTTTTTGCCTCTGCACAACAGTGAGGTTGGACCAGGAAAAGGGTTTCCTTTTTTTTTTGGGGGGGAGGGGGGGGAAGCCTGTCAGGAATTTGTGTGAAGTCTTATTTTGCTGTATTTTACCTAATCTTGTGCCTGATGCCTTTACCAAGTGTTTAAAGGGGAGTTGGGCTTATGGAGCACTTTTTCCAGCAGCATGGAATCTCCTTGTCTTATATGTGTGTACGTATGAGTGCCCATGTATGGAGATATATATATATAGTTTTTATAGCATTGAGTGCAGCACAGGATGTCAAACCCTGTGTGTTTCCTTTCCCCTCCTCCTAATGACATATCTCTGGAGTTCTGAGTGAGCTATTCCAAAAATGCAGCTGATGTCTGTGCTCTGGATGGATGGATGGAAAGCTTCTCCTGTCGATGGCCTTTCCAGCTCCTCAGCAGTGACTGTAACATTACAGTAGCCATTAGCAGCTTGTATCAAAGCAGGGGTGGGTTCCCTGTAACACTGGGACCATCCAAGCAAAGACCCAACCTCCAAGTATCCATGGGAAGTGATTCTTGCAGGAGATGAGGAGGTGGTGTTCCCTAAATCCACGCCAGTCTGTGCGCACAGCCTCGCAGCGAGAGACGTGAGACTCATTCCTGGGATGTGTTTCCAAATTGCTTAAGGAACTAAGCCCTAAATCCCGTTAGGATTAAAGGCTCTTTGGCACTTGGGAAAGCTGTTTCCCTTTGGGGAGCCAAAAAAGAGCCACGATTTCAGTCTGTGTCTTCGAGCCTTAGCAAAGGATTCCCTTTATAACCATCCAGGCTGAACCCCATCCGCGCTGTGCCGCTCGGTCTGCCTGTTCCATGTGTCTGTATCTACAGCCATATCTTCCCAGCAATGAGATCCATTACGTGGGAATTTGCCTCCCTGGAGGAGGTTCTAGTGCCAGAAAACAAATTGTTTTTGGCTTTTCTGTGTTAGGTTTGGGTTTGCTTCGTTTATTGATTTATTTTAAAAGCAAAGGTCTAAAAAAGCTTGAGGAAAAGAAGGGGAAAAATGTTAATCAAGCTTTGCCATGGGAAGAAGACCCAATTTTCTGGAGATGTTGGATAGATTCAGACCTGCACTTAGTCTTTCCAAGGTGTTCAGGGTGAGGATCCAGTCAGCCCACTCACTATATAAGGGACATTGCAGATTATCACAGAATCATAGGGGTGGGAAGGGACCTCCAGAGCCCATGGGGTCCAACCCCCTGCCAAAGCAGGGTCCCTAGGACAGGGCACAGAGGTTGGTGTCCAGATGGGGCTGGAATCTCTCCAGAGAAGGAGACTCCACACCCCCCTGGGCAGCCTGTCCCAGGGCTCCCTCACCCTCACTGGGGAAAAGTTCTCCCCCATGTTGCTGTGGAACTCCCTGTGCTCCAACTTGAGGCCATCAGCCCTTGTCCTGTCCCCACAGACACTGAGAAGGGGCTGCCCATGTCCCCCTCTGTCCCACCCTTCAGCTATTGATCCCCATTGATCAGATCCCCTCTCAGGCTGCTTCTCTCCAGGCTGAACAGCCCCAGCTCCCTCAGCCTTTCCTCCCAGGGGAGATGCTCCAGGCCCTTCATCCCCTTTGTAGCTCCTCTGGACTCTCTCCAGGAGATCCCTGGCTTTTTTATATTACAGCTGCCTCGAGACTGGTACTTGAGGTTGGGTTTGGCACAGCGGGTGCAGCTCAGGCTCCCCGGAGAGACCTTCCCCTTTCCCTTGAACATCTTCCCATCCCCTGGGATACACCAAGACGTGACTTTCAGCCTCCGAAGAGCCTCTTTTCCCAGCCCCTCCAAGCACTGATGCTAACAAGGAGCCTGCTTTAATCTCTGCTGGGTATTAGCACAGCTCTAAACTCGCTAACATTGGAGTTCCCATAAAAACTCAAGAGGTGGGACTCCCATGCAACGGACACTTCCCAGTGCCGGTCCCACATATGGAAATAGTGCAGAGGAGGCTCCTTGGGGGTTTTTTTTTGTAGCTGCCACAACTGCAATTCGAAGAGAGAAAGAGAGAGAGGTATTCCAACTATTTTGTCTTTAAAAGGAAATACTGAATAACTTATGGATAAGACATTAACCCAAGCCTAGACCACTCGTGGTCGTTAAAGAGCCCTCGGCACTATTTGCAAGAGGGGAGGCGGTGGTGGGGGTGTTAGTCTTGGACTCCTGCCTAAATTCCAGTTTAAGGAAACGCATCCCAACTATCTGAGGTTCCACCTGTGTTTTAGCTCGGTGCTGGGGGCTGTATTCCCACCCATCCATCCAGAGGTCTGAGAGTGCCTTCGCTCTACCAGCTCTGCAGCTAATTCAGCTGGGAATTTGGCACTCGTCCCCTTTGGGAGAAGGGTGCAGCAGTGTGGTCTGGCAGCTCGCAAGGCTAATGGGATCCTGAGCTCCATCAGCAGAGGGGTGGCAGCAGGGACAGGGAGGGGATTGTCCCTCTCTGCTCTGCCCTCCCCCAGCTGGAGTCCTGTGTCCAGAGCTGGGGCCCCCAATACAAGAAAGATGGGGGGCTGTTGGAGAGGGGTCAGAGGAGCCCCAGAGGTGAGCAGAGGGCTGGAGAGAGGCTGAGGGAGCTGGGCTGGGTCAGCCTGGAGAAGAGAAGGCTGTGGGGGGACCTCATTGCAGCCTGCCAGTCCCTGAAGGGAACTTATAAGCAGGAGGGGATTCAACTTTTTAAAAGGGCAGACAATGGCAGGACAAGGGGGATGGATTAAAGCTAAAGGAGGGGAGGTTTAGATTAGATATTAGGGGGAAGTTTTTTACAGAAAGAGTGGTGAGGGGCTGGAACAGGCTGCCCCGAGAAGTAGTGGATGCCCCATCCCTGGAAGTGTTCAAGGCCAGGTTGGATGGGGCCCTGGGCAACCTTGTGTAGATCCAGACCTGGAGGTTGGTGGCCCTGCCTGGGGCAGGGGGTTGGAGCTCTGTGACCCTTGGGGTCCCTTCCAACCCAGACCATTCTATGATTCTATGATTCTGTGATAAGGGGAACCTGTGTTTTTTTGGGGTAGGATTCAGGGTTTGGATCTCAGGGCTTTATCTTTAGAGGAAAAAGGCTTGAACAGAGGTGGCCATGGGTCTTGTGGTGGAAATGTAAAGGGGGGCTTGGAACTTGATGATCTTTAAGGTCCCTTCCAACCCTAACCATTCAATGGTCAAAAATACAGAGGTGGGGGGTGGGTGGGGGTTAAGAAAGGACTAAGAGGGCTGTGGGAGGGGATCCAGCATCTCCACTTGGCATGTCCCAAGCAGGTTTCTGCTGTCAAAGATGTTCTGCCCCTGGGAGGATCAGGACTCACTCTCACCTCCACTAGCTAAAGCCTGGCCTTGCAGTGTTTCAGTAGTGTTTAATCCCCCTTCCAGAGGGGCCATGGGCGATAACCGCTGTGAGACCAGCCCATCCTGGTAAGGGGACCAACACCCACCCCTTCCTGACCCTGAGTGGCAAAGCCACTGCTGCATTCCAGCCCAGAGGTGGCCATACTGAGTCAGTAGGGAAAGCAATCCCTGTAAATCCCGTTCAAAACAATCCTTCTGGATGGAAGGTTGGTGATCCTTGAAGACAGTCACTTTATCTTTCTCTGGCTTTAAAGATAACCAGCATGGGAAAGGGCGTCATTTTTCTTTTCTGGGAGTTAGTTATGCTCTTAATCCTGCTCCACCCCTGTGCATGAGGCTGTTCAGTGAGACTTTTATTGCTTTCAAAAGCAGATCAGATCACTTTTTCCCAGTTCTTTACTCTTTTAAACCCATTTCATCGTCCCCTCACCCCAACGCCGGCGCATCTGAAGGGCAGGAGCCAGTTTACCCTTCCACACATGTGAGTGAGGGTCCTGAGCATGATGCTGGCAACTGCAAATCTGACATCCAGTTTTTATTTGCCTATTAACCTGTTTTTCCACACTTTGGCAAGGTGTATTTTGCCTTGTCTCTCTGGGTAATGATGTGCCATCCTCCACCTCTTCCCAGTTTGTGTTCCAAAGTTAACCCAAAGGTGGTTTTCCTGGACAGTCAGCAGTGGGTGGTGACACTGCCATCATTTGCAAATGACAATCTCAATGAGTGATGAGGTTATTTAATATCAGGTGATGCAGTGGTGGAACAGCTGGGGAGTAGATCCCTGGGAGCAGGGGGTGCACCATCTTTTTGATGGGACAAATGGGAAACAAGGAATTTTCTTGAAAAAGATGGGACTGGAAGCAAGGGGTAGAAATGAAAGAGTGTTTCATGGACCCAGCCTTGGTTGGGGAGACTTGGGGAAGGATGCTGGCCAGTTGTATCCGTGACATGACCAAGCATCTCCCTCCACCCAACTCTTTTCCTTGTCATAGAGACCTAGAATGGCATGAGTTGGAAGGGACCCCAAAGGTCACAGAGTGACTGCCACAGGCAAGGCCACCAACCTCCAGGCCTGGAGCTACACAAGGTTGCCCAGAGCCCCAGCCAACCTGGCCTTGAACACCCCCAGGGATGGGGCACCCACCCCCTCTCTGGGCAGCCTGTTCCAGCCCCTCCCCACTCTCTCTGTAAAAAACTTCCCCCTAATATCTAATCTAACCCTTCCCTCCTTTAGCTTTAGTCCATTCCCCCTTGTCCTGTTGGTTGAAGGGACATGTCTGAGTAAGGAGTGCTCTGGTAGCCACAGTTCCCAAAGAAGCTTGCAGGGGAGCTCAGACTGGTGCTGAAGGGGGAGTGGGGGGGACTTGGTCTTTTCATCATCTCCTTTTGCAGCCAGGACATTGAAGGGAGTTCAGGAGACCTGGAGTTTTAATTGCCTGCAGGTCAGGCAGGTCCTTGGGCTACGGGCTTGGAGGTGGAGGAGGGGGGGGGTGGAAACCTGCTGATAACACAGATGAAGGTTCCAGTATTGGGGTTTCTTTGGCACAAGGGGAAGTGCTGCTCTTCTGAAGGGACCTCAGGCTGCAACGGATGATGCTGTGCAGAGCGGCGGGGACTCAGAGCAGGATTTAAAGATGCTGTGAGAATGGGATGGTTGAGGAGGCACTGTAGATACTCTGCTTGGAGCTCCAGGTGTGCTTTCATGCTGATATTTCATGCAGGAGGCTTTTGAGGACCAAGCATAGCACAGGCACAGCACCCACGGATGGCCCAGGCTGGGCTGAAAGAAAGCTTACTTCTAAACCAGGGCTCACAACTGAACCCAGGCTCCTGGAAGGTGGAGGAATAAGCACATTTGGGTGTGCAAAAGAGAAAAAGACCCCCTTTGGGCAAAGCATGAGTGGTGGTTAGTCTGCATTGGGTTGAGAGAGTGTCCCATGGGGAGGGGTGGGTGGTGGCTAGTTGTGTTCTCCTGGGAGCTGGAGGTGGCACGTTGGGGTGTGAGCGTGTCTGGTACGAGCTGACGTTGCTTTAGGACTAGGAGAGGTTTACATTTTCCACCTTCCAGGCAATCACTGAGGAAAGAGATTGTCTCATTTTTTCATCTGCATATATCTCGTCTCCGAGTTGCCGAGGCAACACTGTATATGTTTGCAGGCTGGAAGGATCCAGGGGTGGAAAATTGAAGCCAGGGAGTGGACTGAGGAGAGAAGTCCAGCAGGAATTTTCCTCTGGTCTTTTGCAGCCCATTGGCTAGCACTAATTTAAGGTGCTCTCCTGGGATTAGTCATCAAATCTGAGATTTCCATCTTTATTATTTTAAATCAACCGCGCTGGCTCACTTGGGAGGCCGTTTTTCATGTTAGAAATGGACCTCGCAGAGATTTAGCTGGTGGGGGCTTTAGGATGGGAGCCAAGCAGGCAGGGTAATACCATAGAAACACAAACAAGGTACAACATCTCCTTCCACCAGCTGGTGGAAAGCAGAGCCCCCCCCTGGGAGCTGCGGCTCTGCACGGCCGTGCAAGCTCTCTGCTTCAAACTTGGACTGGGATACCTGGGGGTTTTTTCACCATGGCCACTTAGCACCTGATTGTGGTTCCAGGGCTGGGTTGTGGGGTTGGTTGTGGGTTGGTTTTTTTTTTGGGGGGTGGGTTTTTTTGGTGTTTGGGGGTTTTTTTAATGTTTTAGGAGAAGGATAAAAAGTGTGTGAGCACACGCGTCGTGCCCCAAAGTTTCAGCATCCCTCAGGCAGGGAGGGGAGGGAGCTCTGGAGGAGGTGGAAGTGGTTTTGTGGGTGCCTTGTAGAGCTGCAGAAGGGAATTAATGAGAAAAATGAGTCTCAGTAGGCTGAGGCACATCCCACCACTCTAAGCTGGTGGGAGATATTTTGTTTGCCCCAGAGAGGCTTTTGGGGGGGATAGCATCTTCTAAGTCCTCTCTGATTTTGGGGTTTCCTTATTACAAAGGTGTCTTGCAGCCTGTATTGCCCTAACAGCAACAGCTCTGGCACCTGTGCATTGCCATGGCCATGCAGCACCATCCATCCCTCCCTCCCTCCCTCCATCCATCCATCCTTCCATC
>VZTU01010599.1:22356-38283 GCA_013400835.1 Zapornia atra | reverse complement strand
GCCCTGCCAGGTGCAGCCTGGAATCCACGCTCACCCAAATATGCCTCCAACTCTGATTTATTAAGATGGTTACTGTATAGATGATTAGAAACAGATTTAATGGCCTCAGAACAGACATGTAGCCATTAGAGAGCTGTTAATCCTTTATAAATATGTTTTTAATCATGCCAGTATTTAACATATGATAACTGTCCTATTAAACATAACATATAGCTGGCAGCCTGCTTATAAAGAACTGAAAGCTATTTTTTTTCCCCTCACAGGCTCATTAAATTCCACTGCTCAGGAGATATTAGCAAAAAACTGTGAGTGGATGGAGCAGGGTCAGCTCACCAACCCTTCTGTGTCCTGTGAGGATCCTGGCTGCTGCTTGCACTTGCTGTACGAGGACCTTTGCTGGGAGTGGGGTTTGCTGAGACCCTGGCAGGTGGGTGGCTTTTGCTCTGGCTGCAGACCCAAGCAGTGCTACAGGCTGGGGGCTGAGTGGCTGGAGAGCTGTCAGGCAGAGAAGGAGCTGGGGGTGTTGGGTGACTGTGACTGAACAGGAGCCAGCAGTGTGGCCAGGAAGGCCAAGGGCATCCTGGCTTGTGTCAGAGCCAGCGTGGCCAGCAGGCCCAGGGAGGGGATTGTGCCCCTGTGCTGGGCACTGGGGAGGCTGCACCTGGAGTGCTGGGTCCAGTTCTGGGCTCCTCAGCATCAGAAGGACATGGAGGTCCTGGAGCGTGTCCAGAGAAGGGCAGCCAGGCTGGGGAAGGGGCTGGAGGGCAAATCCTCTGAGGAGCAGCTGAGGGAGCTGGGGGTGTTGAGCCTGGAGAAGAGGAGGCTGAGGGGAGACCTTCTCCCCACCTCCCCTGCCCTGCCAGGAGGGTGCAGAGAGGTGGGCGCTGGTCTCTTCAGCCAGGGGCCAGGAGATGGGCCAAGGGGCAATGGGCTCAAGCTGGGCCAGGGCAGGGTCAGAGCAGCTGTTAGGAGAGAATTCTTCCCTGGCAGAGCTGTCAGGGCCTGGCCCAGGCTGCCCAGGGAGGGGGCTGAGTCCCTGCCCCTAGGTGTGTTTAACAGAGGGGGAGATGAGGTGCTCAGGGATCTGGTTCAGCACAGGACAGGAACAGTTGGACTCAATGATCTTAAAGGTCTTTTCCAACCTGGTGATACTGGGATTCTGTGATTCTGTGACTTGTTACCCTCTTGTTTTTAGCAATGCTCAGTGCATCTCATTCCACCTCAACCATGCTGTCTATTCAGGTCACGAGGGTGATGTCAGCTGACAGCTGTGGTCTGGGCACTTACAACTTCAGGAGCTGGGTGAGCCCTGCTAAAATAAACCCTCTGTATCTTATCCTGTGCACGGGGTGCAGCAGCAAAAGCAGCACTTGCATCTGCAGGCTGGGAGCTTTGCATGGCTGTATCCACAGCACAGCTCTCAGCACAGTGCGTAGCACAGCCCCTCCTGTGTCTCTGCTCTGACACCAGGAGAGGTAAATTCCATTAGGGAATGAAATCTTGGGCTTTATGTGTCTGTGGGTGAGAAGAAAACAAGCATCCCCCCCCCCAGCTAGGCTTGGTTGGAAAGTAAATGACATAACCTGGGCTGGCTTTTCCCCTGCCTCCTGACACAATGCGCCGTCCGGCTGACTGGCCATTCCCAAGGATGGGCTGGTTACAGGAGGAGACAGGTTGGGGAGGGGAATTATTTTCACAACATGAAATAATTTTAGCTGGAAAAACAACCTCCTGGCCACAGCTGGAAGCAGATGCCTGCCTGGTGCCTCCCCCTGCTTAGCGTGAGATGCTGCCATGCAGCAGGAGGACTCGCTCCCATCCAAGCTGCTCCATGCCAAGGCAAGGCAGGCGTGTGCGAGACCCCCTCACCCCCTACCCTGATCCCCTCAGCACTGTCCCCCAGCGACGTGTCCCTCAGTGCTGAATAGGCAAAGCTCTGTGGGGAAGGGGCAGCAGCCCTTTGCCTTTTGGAGTACCAGCGCCCTGGCGTGAAGCCATCACTTGGGTATCTCTGGGAACGTGCCAAGGACCAGGGCAGCCCTGTCTGACCTCCTTTTGCCACTCTTTTCAACTCTGGGGCTGCAAACTAACACTTTTTGTCCCTGTCACCATGCTACCCCAGCCCCCTTGGCTAAGGGGGAGCCATCAGGGCAGGACAAGGGGTTATTCTTTGTGGAAAACAGTGGGGGATCTCATAACAGGGCGGCTGGCCAGCACTCACCACCCACCACCACCCTCCACACCTAGGTCATGTCTGGGCACTGGCATTTATCAGGACTGGGCTGCATTGGGCACCAGGAGTGAAATATGTGCAGAAGGAGGATGGGGAGATGGGGTCAGGGCTTGGGAATTCCAGGGAGACGGGGTCTGTGTCTGCAGAGGTGACCTGGGCTCAGCCCTTTGAGCACAACTGGTGTCAGAAACAGAGTTTTTAATGTGTTTTCCTAAAGCTCTCTATGGGGCGTTGGATGCTCTGAGCTGGTGGCAGGAAATTCCCCACAGCAGTCATGGCATGGAGCGTGGTGGGTACCAGGAGCCTGAGGAGGATGCAGTGAGGATGCCCTAGACCAAGCCCAATCAAGGACAATGGCTCCTTCCACCCATGCAGACCTTTTTTTTTCCCCCTCCTTGAAATGCTGTCTTTAGTTTTGGAACACAAAACCTGTGTTTTGTGTGGCAAAATCCCAGCAGAAACAATTCTGGGGGGAAGGGGGAGCTGCAGTGAAGCTCCAGGCTGAGGGAGTAGTGGTCCCCCCGAGTTGGGCAAGGCTATCAAGCACGGTTGTGTTGGGCTGGTGGGGAGGGTGGATGAGACCCTGTCTGCAGGAAACTTCCCTGAGGGCAACCGATTTTCCATAGCTACTTTCTAGGAGGCTTTTCCTCTCTTGTGTGCCCTGGGGGCTGAGAGAGACAATGGGATCCTGGGGTGCATCAGGAGGAGTGTGGCCAGCAGGTCACAGGAGGGGATCCTCCCCCTCTGCTCTGCCCTGGTCAGACCCCACCTGGAGTGTTGTGTTCAGTGCTGGGCTCCCTGGGATCAAACAACCAGGGATCTCCTGGCTCAGTGTTGTGAAAAAAACCCCTGCTGCTACTCAGCCTTCCTGGGTAAAGCACACAAACAAATGTTGTGGTCCAACTACTTCAAAAAAATACAGCTGGGCTAAAAGGGGAATAAAGTTATACAGACCAGACAGGTATGGACAGGGGAAAGAGAGATCTACAAAACTGAAAATCAGATGGTTCTGGGCTCCCTGGGATCAACCAGCCAGGGATCTCCTGGAGAGAGTCCAGAGGAGCTACGAAGGGGATGAAGGGCCTGGAGCATCTCCCCTGGGAGGAAAGGCTGAGGGAGCTGGGGCTGTTCAGCCTGGAGAGAAGAGACTGAGAGGGGATCTGATCAATGGGGATCAATAGCTGAAGGGTGGGACACAGGGGGACATGGGCAGCCCCTTCTCAGTGTCTGTGGGGACAGGACAAGGGGTGATGGCCTCAAGTTGGAGCACAGGGAGTTCCACAGCAACGTAGGGAAGAACTTTTCCCCAGTGAGGGTGAGGGAGCCCTGGGACAGGCTGCCCAGGGGGTGTGGAGTCTCCTTCTCTGGAGAGATCCCAGCCCCATCTGGACACCGACCTGTGTGCCCTGTCCTAGGGACCCTGCTTTGGCAGGGGGTTGCACCCCATGAGCTCTGGAGGTCCCTTCCAACCCTCTATGATTCTACGATTCTTTCTCCACAACTCTTCTCCCTGTCTGAGCAGCCATCGAGCAGGGATGGTTGCCGGGCCGAGGTCACCCTGTGGACCTCTCCCAGCCCTCAGCAGCCATAAAGCTGTCGACAGAGGTAACGGCGCGATCCGGGCGGCCGCGTGGCTGGAGATGCGCTCAGGGGAGGCCGAGCTGCCGGCTCGACCCCGGCTTCCCTTCGAACGCCGCGCCTCTCCTCCTCCATCCCCGCCGCCGGCGTGTGCCAGGAGACAGAGCTGGCGCTTCTCCCGCCAGCGAGGCGACCAGCCCTCAGCCAGGACGTCTGGTGGGGAGGAAGAGCCTGTCTGCCAGCGCCAAGGGGAAGAAGCCCTTCGCCGACCCTCACCGCTCGGTCTAGCTGCTCGCTGGGGTGTGCACAGCCCGGAGCTCGCAGGCGTCTGGGGCTTGGAGGCCATCTGGAAGGGAGCTGGAGGAGATCGGCAGCCCTGATGCAGTGTGTGCCCCCTCACCCCCCTTGCTTTGCGTGTGTGGGGAAACTGAGGCAGGGCAGACCTCCCCTGAGGCACCACCTCCCCTGAGGGCTGCATGCCAGCAGAGAGCAGAGGGGGTTAGAGGAATAAGGGATTTCCATCCTGGCAGAAATTTGATGGTTTCTGTGTGTCAGGTTCAGCTTTTTTAAAGTGTGTGTGACTGTTTCCTTTCAGGTGAAATTCCCAGGGGAGCTGCTTCCTTCTGGCTTCACAAATAAGACAGGGTCCAAGGGCATGGCACAGGGCACTAACCCTCCTGCGATGCCATGCTCCCATAACCCTGCAGAGGTGTTTCCATCGGACTGAAACACACCTGCAAAACACTGTCTGGCAAAACTCAGCTGGAAAAACACTGCCTAGCTCCCTCTCTCTGAGTTATCTCTCTAGACCTCATACAAAGTCTGGTTTATTCTCTCCCTTTTCAGATGGTCTCTCACCCCAAGGGTGAAGAGAACATACCGGCATCCTCGATGGTTTTCCAGCCCTTAAGGCTTTCTGGGGCAAAATAACACAAGAGAGTGTCTCACTAAATCATAGAATCATAGAATGGTCTGGGTTGGAAGGGACCCCATGGATCATAGAGCTCCAACCCCCCTGCCACAGGCAGGGCCACCAACCTCCAGGCCTGGAGCTACACAAGGTTGCCCAGGGCCCCAGCCAACCTGGCCTTGAACACCCCCAGGGATGATGGGGCACCCACCCCCTCTCTGGGCAGCCTGTTCCAGCCCCTCACCACTCTCTCTGTAAAGAACTTCCCCCTAATATCTAATCTAACCCTTCCCTCCTTTAGCTTTAGTCCATTCCCCCTTGTCCTGCCATTATCTACCCTTTTAAAAAGTTTAATCCCCTCCTGCTTATCAGCTCCCTTCAGGGACTGGCAGGCTGCAATGAGGTCCCCCCACAGCCTTCTCTTCTCCAGGCTTCTCCATCTCTAGGTGTCCATGAAGCGTGACTCACCTCTAGCACTGGATGAGACCTCCTGGGTTTTTCCCTTTCGTTTTCGTTGCTCCTGTCCCATCTGGAGTTGGGTTCTTCACCCTGAGCCTCTTTTCTTCTTTGGCACCCAAGATGCAAATGAAATCACTCAGCCCCAGCACATTGACGCCCAGCGATTGTTGGCTCCTCTTTGAGTTGATCAGCACCCTGGTAGGGATGTGCTCTGGGGCTGCAGCCCTGAGTTGATGTCTGTCATGCTCTGGGCACGAGATGAGCCTGGGATGTATGATGGAGATTACCATATGCAAGGGTGCAGCTCCCTGCCTCCCGACCCGGGACATGGGGGCAGCTGTTTGGGACCTCTCTGCTTTGGTCCCTGTCTCCAGTGCTATTTCTGGCTGTCTTGGTACCCAGGGAAAGCAGGGGTCAGGAGAAGCCACGTCCCTTTTCCAGTGCTACCAGAGGGCTGGCTGAGGGATAAAGAGGTTTTTTGGAATTTAACTGGGTTCACTGGAAGCCCAGGTCTGACTTTCTCACGGGAAGAGCAGACTGTGTCCCTCTGAAGAGGTCCAGGCCTCCAAATTACCCCCTGCCTGTGTGTGTTTGTCCTGTTTCCCTGATGCCTCTTCCCCCATGGCAAATGCTGGCTCTGGCTGTCCATCCCCCTGGCCTTGGGTACCTCTGTGGTGGATCGTTAGAGGGGGGGCTCCAGCAGCACGCTGGAGGCTGGGAGATTTCCCATTCCATCAGCAGTGGGGTGAAACCAGTAGCCCCCCAGGCCAGTTGGTGGCTCAACTGGAAATAGATGCAGCCCCCATCCCGTGTTGTTAGCAGGCATACTCAGAGGCCTCCAGTTGGGTGTGTGGAGGGCACAAGCAAAGGCAAATCTCACCTGAACAAATACAACAGGCTGTTGCCAGCAGCTCCAGTGCCCCAACAAGAGATTCACACGGCCAGCCATTATCCCAGGCTGGGTAACTGGTTTGACTGGTGGGTCAGAAGGACCTGACTCATTGGTGGGTTTTTTCAGGGGATGTTGCATCTTTCCTCCTCCTTCCAGCTCTCCCATCTGGGTGCTGGAGTTGGGCTGGTCCAGGCATTGCCCTTCTCCAGGGATCACTGCTCACTTCTGGCAGAGGGAAGGGGACTGGAGCAGTCTCCTGTACAGCCTCAGGAGGGCGAATGTCACCTTTAAGGTGACATTGCAAAACCACTCATTAAAATAACTTGTGCCACCTAGAGCAGAAAAACCTTGAGGGAAGGAGGTAGGTCTTCCCAGCACTGGTATCTCCTCTCTTGGCCAGGTAACAGGGCACAGGCTTTTGCTTCTTCCTGTGCCATGTGAACATCACCAGTCTGGGTTGGCACCGTCTCCATCACGGCACCAAGGATGCCTGTCATTTTCTAACCTCATCTTCACCTTTCTAGGTACCTCCTGGCCCTGAGAGATGGAGGGGGGGCAAGAAAGGCCATAAAGTGACTTAAATGGTGAGTAATTTTTCCTCCTTTAAGCTGCAGTGCCTTGTTGCAGCACGCATACCCCATCGGTGCAAGGAAACAGCATTCGCAGCCCTCTTTTACTGCTCACTCCCTGTTTGGTGATTAAGAAAAATGGGCTGTGGGGGGTGGGGGGGGGACTGGGGGCACTCATTCCTGACCCTGGGGAAAGCAGAAGGCTTATAAAAGCTCCAAGTGCTGCAGGTATTATGAGGCAATTAAAAAAAAACAAGGAAAAAAAAAAATCAGGCCAGAGCTGAGACCGGGTCAATAAAAACTGAGAGGAACTGATGTCAGCACTGTGCAGGATGCAGGGACTGATGCCTCTGCCCAGCAGAAGCTGGTATTGAAGGGGTGCAGAGGCATCCCACACCGCTGGTTTAGGGTGTGAGCTCTCAGGGGGGACCGTGTTTTGCTCCTAAGATTTAAACCCAGGGAAGCTGGATTTTCTTTAGCTAGAGTTTTATCAAGACTCAGCTTGGGTTCCCTGACCTGATAAGGATGAGCAGAGGGAAAACCAAAACCAAAATCATCTGGGATCAGTGGGAATTAAGATGCAATGCCTTCCTGTTTCTTGTTGCAGTGTTGATCCCTTTTGGATCTGGGATCTTTCCAGCTAATGTCCTCAGAGGGGGTTGCAGCTCAGCTCAGCATCGTCAGGCTGGTGTTGCAAAGTTTCTCTTCAGTCTAAGTGACTTCTCGTGCAAACCACTCGAGTTAAAGTGTGTGGTGATGGGGAGCAATGCCTGTTCTCAGCTTCCTCTTAGGAAAGTCCCAGAGAACCATCATCCAGCTCTTTGGCTGTGGTGAGAGCGTTTGCCCATGTCCCTCTGACCAGTTTTAAATCAGGAGGAGGCAAAAAAAACCACCCACAGAGGTCTGGTTTTCTGTCTGCATTTGCTAAACCCCTGCTCAGGAGGTTTGCTTAGCTTTAGTCATTTGTTTGCTTGTGTATGCTGGAAGTGCTGGCTGGGCTGGAGCTATGTGAGAGTATTTCTTCAGGGGCTTGGGATGAAGGCTGAACGTCTGAAGAGCATCCTGGGGGGTGCGGTGTGAACTCTCCTGGGTTTAGGCTGGGTTCAGCCACGTGCTGCTCAGTGGATGCCTCTGTACTGTTTTATCTCTTTCTCTGGGGAGAAGGCAGTGTGTTCACTTCACATGGAGGGGAATAACTTGGGAGTGAAGCGCTCGCTCAGGCTGCCATAGGAATACTTTCCTATGTACTTCCTATTAAAGTACATAGGAGAGTATTAGGACCATTCCCTGGAAAAGGAAAGCCATGAGCCCCAGGTTCAGAGGGGCTGCTTGGGGGCTGCATGGGGAGGTTTCAGGCCAGGTATGTCATTTACTCCTTGCTGCTTTTGTTTGGGAGCTACTGCTGGATGTTTAGCATGTTCTTAACTGAATGCAGTTCGAGCCTATTACAGTCCGTAGGGAAGTAATAGGAATGCTAGGAGTCTTCCCTGGAAAAGGAAAGCCCTGAGCTCCAGGGTGAAAGGGGCTGCTTGTGGGCTCCCTGGGGAGGTTTCAGGCCAGGTATGTCTTTCAGTCCTGGCTCCTTTGTTTTGGGAGCTATTGCTGGACGTTTGGCATGTTTTGACTGTAATGCTGCTCCAGCTGAGAAAAACACCTAGGGAAGTATTAGGAGGGTTCCCTGGCAAAGGAAAGCTCTGAGCCCCAGGGTGAGAGGGGCTGCTTGTTGGCTCCCTGGGTTGGTTTCAGGCCAGGTATGTCTTTGAGTCCTCGCTCCTTTGGTTTGAGAGCTACTGCAGGACCTTTAGCATGTTCTTAACTGAATGCAGGTAGAGCCTATTACAATCCATAAGGAAGTATTAAGACTGTTTTCTGGCAAAGGAAAGCCCTGAGCCCCAGGGTGAGAGGGTCTACTTGTGGGCTCCCTGGGGAGGTTGCAGGCCAGGTATGTCTTTCAGTCCTTGATGCTTTGGTTTGGGAGCTACTGCTGGACCTTAAGCGTGTTCTTAACTGAATGCTGGTGAGCTTCTGCCAGAAGAAATGCAGGATCAGGGAGCTCCTAGGGACAGGGTTGTCTCAGAAGCAAAATGCCCTTATGAACGTGATTAGAAAGTCAGCTGTTAGGAGGAGAGGGGCTTTGGGGTTCGAAAGCAGGGTGCCCCCAGACTCAAGCTGAGAACTCACGCAACTCGTCGCACTCAGCGCTCCTCCTTTCCAAAAGGGAAGGAAGGAGGAGGGCAGGTCCTGGGGGACACCAGCCTGCTGCTCAGGGCCCACATAAGCTGTGTATGGAAAGAACTGGTGTTACCCCAGCAGGAAGAGAGCGTGCAGGACACTTCGACCCCTCTGCGCTCAGCCAGCCCAGCTGCAACGTCAAAGGAGCAAAGTTCTCACTGAGGGCTGGTGTTCGTGGTGTCCCATGACCCCACTGATTCCTAGCTGTGGAAATTCAATGCCTGGAGCAAATGGTCTCCTCTGAGGTTCCTGCACAGGCTGGTTTGGAGAGGGGGAGGGATGGGAAATGCAGGCTTGCTGTCAGGTTGCTCCCTCTGTGGCTGCTTCAAAGCCCAGACTCTTGCTTGGCTTGTGTATGTCTGCTGGGAGAGGCTGTCCTCCCTCCTCCTCCCCCCTCCTGTGGTGGGCAGCAGGATGCCCCTGAGCCAGCAATGTGCCCTCGTGGCTAAGAAGGCCGATGGCTTCCTGGGGTGTATTAGAAGGGGGGTGGTTAGTAGGTCAAGAGAGGTCCTTCTGCTCTGCCCTGGTGAGACCCCACCTGGAACATCCTGGCCAGTTCTGGGCCCCTCAGGTCAGGAAGGACACAGAGCTCCTTGGAAGAGCCCAGCGCAGGGACACCAAGGTGATGGAGGGAGTGGAACCCCTTCCTGAGGAGGAGAGGCTGAGGGAGCTGGGCCTCTTGAGCCTGGAGAAGAGGAGACTGAGGGGTGACCTCCTCAGTGTCTATCAAGATGTGCAGGGTGAGAGTCAGGAGGCCAGAGCCAGGCTCTGCTCAGCAATGGCAGTGACAGGACAAGGTGCAGAGGAAGCTCCAGGGGAACAGAAGGAGGAACTTTGTCCCTGGGAGGGTGGCAGAGCCCTGGGCCAGGCTGCCCAGAGAGGCTGTGGAGTCTCCTTCTCTGGGGACATTCAAACCCTCCTGGATGTGTTCCTGTGGGATTGGGTCTGGGTGACCCTGCTCTGGCAGGGGGTGTGACTGGATGATCTTTGGAGGTCCCTTCCAACTCCTAACACTCTGTGATTCTACATTTCTCCTGGCAGAAGCTCTGCTGCCTGAGACAGTGGCTGGGACAGAGGGGGGCACAGTACAGACCCTGAAAGCACCCAACCAACCCCAAACAGGACCACATATTTTTAAGACACAGCAATAATGTCCTGTGCATGGGGGGTCTGGCACCTTGTGAGCCCAGCACAGTAGCCCTGGTTAGCAGACCCCCATGCTGCTGGGGCTGTGTGGGCACCAGTCCCTCACCCAGGGCTACCCTTGCCTTTTGTAGCTCTGTTTTATGGGCAGCAAGGCCCAGAGCAGCTCCTTACCTTCCCCACTCCCTCAGTTTGGATTTGCTGGCTTTTCCCCTCCCTGGGAAACACGACCATGCAAACTCAGGTGCACTAAGGGAGTGGCTTAGGGGGAGAATGACCTTGGCAGGGTGGCTTTGCCACCTCTCCTGCAAAGTAAAGCTCTCCCTGCCCTCACTTAGCTCAGCACAGGGTCCCCATCCTAGGAGAGGGGTGTTACATGGGGTCCCAGCATGGAGGGGACCATGCCAGGGAGCAGAGAGCTCTTTCTTTGCACACTGAGGAACGCTGTGTCTGGGTTACCCACATCTCCAAACAGGGTGTTGGTTTTGGGATAAAACTCAAGGAGCTCTTTTGGCAGGAAGGGTTTGCTGCACGTGCCTGGCTTGGAGGTGGAGAACTTGAGGTATGAGGCTGAGAGGGGATGCCTCTGCTGTCCCCTAAGGTGCAGGGAGGAGGATGAGGAGTTTATCCTGTGCACTTTAATGTCCCCGAGCCCTTCCTGCTCATCCATGATGCTCTGCCTTCCTGGCTGGAGATGTTGTCACTGGAACACAGCCCTCCTCTCTCTCTTAGCTGCCTGTCCCATCTGGTTCCCCTGGTGCCAGCTCCACATCAAGGGTGAGGAAGCCAAGGGTCCAGAGGCTATCGCTGCTCCCCTGGGAAGCAGAGAGCAAACTGTGCCTCTGCTGATGTTTGCAGCTCCCAAGGTAACCTGGCCTGGCACTTGGCTGCCAAAAAAATAGTGAAACGAGCCCTGGGAGCCCTTGCAAAGAGCAGCTGCCTCCTCCAAGAGCAACACATGGCAGGGGCTCTTGGTGAGACCCGCTGCCCCCCTCCCTCTCCCCCAGCATCTCTCCCCATCGCACGGCGGTGGTCCTTGAGCAGCAAAGCAGTAAGGACACAGATGTTGGGTGTTAAACACCAGCAGCTGTACCCAGCTGTTCTCCCAGGCTTTGGCCCTGGTAGGAATGAAACTCCTACCTTTAACAGCCCTGCCAAGCACATTCCCACCCCTACATAACCTATCCCTATATCCTGCTTAATGGCAAAGCACCTTTTGGGCAGTCAGCAGGGAAGGGAAGCGTTCCCTTGGTCAGTGCTCCCATCGTCTTTCCCAGCTTGGCTGACACACTTTACCCCATCCTCTTTCTCATCAGGACCCTTCTGAAAGCTGAGCTGTGATTTTTGCCCTTGGGGAAAGCTCAGCTTAACTCCTGTTCCCAGGGACTGCATGAAATGCAGTTAATTAAGGCCTTAATGAGAACGATACGGCTGAAGCAAAGAAATCCAGCCTCACTGCTTTGTTTCCACAATGATTTTCATCCCAGCTGATGCTGTGGGGTTGGCAGGTAGTATTTTGCCTCAGTTCATTGAGTGAATGCAATCCTCCTGTGGAAAAGGGAGGTGTCAGCCTGGATGCTTGTGGATTTTATCGCTGGTGAATGATGCCTGCAGCATCATTCTGTCTGAGAAACTGGCTGCCACTGGCCTGGACAGGGGGACCCTCAGCTGGGTTCAAAACTCTCTGGATGGCCAGGCCCAAAGGGGGGTGGTGAATGGAACCAAATCCAGCTGGAGGCTGGTCATGAGAGGCGTCCCCCCAGGGCTCAGTTTTGTTCAACATCTTTATCAATGACCTGGATGAAGGGATGGAATGCTCCCTCAGTCAGTTTGGGGGTGACACTGAACTAGGAGGAAGTGTTGATCTGCCTGAGGGGAGGGAGGCTCTTCAGAGGGATCTGAACAGGCTGGGCTGATGGGCTGAGACCAACGGGATGAGGTTTAACAAGGCCAAGTGCAGAGTGCTGCACATGGGACAGAACAACCCCCAGCAGCTACAGGCTGGGGAGAGAGGTTGTAGAAAGGTGGGTGCTGGTCTCTCCAGCCAGGGGCCAGGAGATGGGACAAGGGGCAATGGGCTCAAGCTGGGCCAGGGCAGGGTCAGAGCAGCTGTGAGGAGAGAATTCTTCCCTGGCAGAGCTGTCAGGGCCTGGCCCAGGCTGCCCAGGGAGGGGGCTGAGTCACTGTCCCTGGGGGTGTTTAACAGAGGGGGAGATGAGGTGCTCGGGGATCTGGTTCAGCACAGGACAGGGATGGTTGGATTAATGATCTTAAAGGGCTTTTCCAGCCTGGTGACTCTGTGATTCTGTGATTCCTGTAAGGGCCAGTCAAATCCTTGAGGAAGCAATGCCTTCCTGGTGGGAAAAGTGAGTGAGCTCCTTCCAGATCAAAAAGGTTTGGGAAAACTCCGCCTTGGCTCCACTTCCAATACTTTGGTTTGCTCTTGGGTTTAAAAAAAAAAAGAAAAATTAAAAAAATATGTAGTTTTGAGTTGTTTGCCTTGATTTAGGTGAGATTCTATGTACCTGTTCATAAGGAGATACCTACTTAACCAGATTCCTAAAGGAAATACTGCTGCCCAGTTCAACGGAGAACAGCAGCTTTTTGTTTAAGCTGAAATGGAGGATGCTCTGAAGCCCCCCTTATATCCCTGCTGTGCCCAAATCACCCAGAGATCTTCTCCATCCCACTCAGTACCCCGAGCCTGGGAGGTGCAGGAGATGGGGGTACCCAGGGGAGGGTTGTCGAAGCGGCTCCAGAGGAGGAGCCGGATCCTGCGTCGCGCCCACAGGAGCGACGCTCCTGTCTGTGAACTCGTTGCAGCTGCTTGTCTCTACCTTGTGATGAATCCCAGATGGTTTCTCAGCCTGAGCTGCACAGTCACTCGTGTTAGATTATGAACTGGAACTTTTACAGGCTGTATGTGGGGTTTGGGGCTTCCTTTCCCTCTCCCCGTCTCCAAAGTCCACGGTTCTTAATAAATCATCCTCTAGCCTGAGCTGAGTCTAGCTGTTTTAAGTTTAACTAGCTTATGTTTTTGCTGATAAGCCAGACTTTGAATTCTTCCCAAGATCATGGGTTGGGGCCAGTAATATCACGAAGGAGAGAGGGTCAATCATGATCTATCACATGCCAGTGGGAACAGCGTCGAGCGCTCCCTGCGAGCAGCGCCTTTGCCTTGTATCAGCATTTACAGGCAGAGCGCTTGTATCTTGCAGAGCTGGTGGGAGGGAAGAGTCAGGGCTCCCAGCAGATATAAATCAGGTTTCTTAGTGGAGCCAGCTCACTGGAACGGCAGGGCAGAGCTCTAAGTTGTGTGCAAAGGGTAAGGGGGAAATGGGATGCTGAGGGCAGGAAGATGTTGTAGCCTGCGCCTATTTCTTAGCTTAAGCTCAAGGCTTTGAGCCTGACTTCTCTCCAGATTCCTGCTCTTGCATGGTCCTCAGCCTAAAGAGACCCAAACCCATCCAAGGGTGGGACTGAAGGGTGGACCAAAGCACAGAGACAACCTGCTACACCCTCTTGTTCTTTCTCTTATTCAACTTTGCCACCACCCTGTCAGCAAATAAATTACTTCTCCTTGACAGCCCCAGGCAAACAAGGTGCATTTTCAGATCCATCACAGCCTGACCCTCATTCTCCTGGCCAGTGACTGAGCTCCTCTCCCAGTATCACTGTTGACTTTGGCCAACTGCTCCAGTAGCTGTGCTGCTCTGTGCACATGTCTGCTCAACCCTCCTCCTCCAAGCCCAGACCAGCTCCCATCCCACTTGAGACCGAGGTCTCAAAGTACCAGGCAGCCCAAGCCCCTTCCACCCCCATCTGCCTTTGGGTCGGCTGTGAAACCCCAGCCTGACTTCCCCTCCCAGCTCAGCCAAAAATAACCCCCATCCCTTCAGTCCCAGCATCCCCCAGAGAAGCCCCTTGGTGCTGGGTGGTCATGGCATGCCTTTTATCTCCCTTGGCCCAGCAGGCTGCAAATTCCTGCTCCTTTGCAATGGGGGTGGGGGTGAGGGAGGGAGCATGGTGCTCAGTGCCCCTCTGCTCAGGAGGCAGCTCCCTGTGTCACATGGAGCAGCTGGTTTGTTGCCTTGGAAAATTTTGTGCTGCTCACCCAGCTGGGGTCTGGAGATCAGCCAGGGTCTGTTCGTGGGAAGGCAAGATGGGAAGGCAGGGTGAAGGCACGCTCAGGGCTTTGCTGCCTTCATGGGAATTCATCTCACTTTCCTTTTCCTTTCCCCCTTTTTGGTTTTTTCCCCTCCCTTTTAGGGGATATTTTAAACCACAAGGATGCCATTTTTGTTTTTTCTACAGATCAGAAAGGTCAGCAGCTGTGTGAGCTGATGGCATCTTGTCCCATCCTCCTTGCCTTCTTGCCAAAGCTACAGGTCCCTATGGCACCACCATCACCACCTTCCCCTCAGCAGTGTGTTGCAGTTTGGCTCCAGAGGCTTGGGACCACCTCAGAGTTGGGCTGTGCTCTTTGATGAATCACCTTGGCAGGGACATTGTCATGTTGGCAGCATCCTCTGTGGCTCCATGGGATTCATGAGGCTGAGCTGACAGGTAAGTGCTGACTTCTCTCCTTCCCATAGAATCATAGGATGGGCTGGGTTGGAAGGGACCCCAAGGATCATAGAGCTTCAACCCCCCTGCCACAGGCAGGGCCACCAACCTCCAGGCCTGGAGCTACACAAGGTTGCCCAGGGCCCCAGCCAACCTGGCCTTGTACACCCCCAGGGACAGGGCATCAACTACTTCTCTGGGCAGCCTGTTCCAGCCCCTCACCACTCTCTCTGCAAAGAACTTCCCCCTAATATCTAATCTAACCCTTCCTTCCTTTAGCTTTAATCCATCCCCCTTGTCCTGCCATTGTCTATCCTTTTAAAAAGTTGAATCCCCTCCTGCTTATCAGCTCCCTTCAGGGACTGGCAGGCTGCAGTGAGGTCCCCCCACAGCCTTCTCTTCTCCAGGCTGACCCAGCCCAGCTCCCTCAGCCTCTCTCCAGCCCTCTGATCACCTCTGGGGCTCCTCTGACCCCTCTCCAACAGCCCCCCATCTCTCTTGTGCTGGTGCCCCAGCTCCGGACACAGGACTCCAGCTGGGGGAGGGCAGAGCAGAGAAGGACAATCCCCTCCCTATCCTGTTAATGTGCAACCACCAGCAGTCTCCTCTCTGTTATTCTGTCTATTCCAAAGTATGTCAGGATCCTCAGCAGTCTGACAGAGGAGGTATGGGAATGGCCTCAGTTTCTCCCAAGTTACATCCCCAGGGTGGGTTGTATGGCAGCTAAAAAAGGGGGTGGATTATTTTTCCTTTTCCCTTCCCCATGTCCTCAGAGCTTTCAAAGCCTTCCCCAGGAAAGGAGACCTTTTGCCAGAGTTGCACAACGCTGGCTCATGTTTTCCTTGAACTTTAGTCCTCCCTCAGTCTCTGCCCCAGTAACCTCCAGGGGAAAAGAGCACTGCTGCTTCCCCATTTCAGCTGCTATCAAAAACCTTCTGGTCCCATCCCAGGCTGTTGTTCTGTCTCCTGTCACCCACATCATCCCTGGGGTGGGGAAGGTGAGGACAACCAGATAACGTGGATCAGCCAGTGGTCCTCCATCAGAGCCAATGTTAATGGAACCAAATCCAGCTGGAGGCTGGTCAGGAGTGGTGTCCCCCAGGGCTCAGTCTTGGGTCCAGTTTAGTTCAACATCTTTATCAATGAGCTGGATGAAGGGATGGAATGCTCCCTCAGTCAGTTTGGGGGTGACACTGAACTAGGAGGAAGTGTTGATCTGCCTGAGGGGAGGGAGGCTCTTCAGAGGGATCTGATCAGGCTGGATCCATGGGCTGAGACCAACGGGATGAGGTTTAACCAGGCCAAGGGCAGAGTGCTGCACATGGGACAGAACAACCCCCAGCAG
>VZTU01010597.1:55591-112837 GCA_013400835.1 Zapornia atra | reverse complement strand
ACTGAAATAGGGGGTGTGGGTATATCTCAGTGTGCTCATTAATCTTTAATGGGTTTCAATAACTACATATCATATACTGGCAAATGCTGGAGGAGGATTGTAGGGTTTTTTGCAGTAAAGTGGACTATTTACTATTCATTTAATATTACTTACTTTTTAAGAACATGACTCGTATGAAGTCTCTACTAACTCACCCAAAGAATCATAACTTACTCTTGAAAGCAGTTTTGGGGGGAAGTGTACCTGTTTTCCAATCAATTCCATGCCTTTTGTTGATACCAACATAGTTCAACGGAAAGTGAAATTTATTAGTTACAATAAAAATCTTCACTACCACAGGTGATGCTGACATATTTGAACATTTATGCTTTTATGTTGTGCGTACTGCTGTAGTATTTCAGTATTAATCTATTTGTCCTCTTTTACAGTTGAAATTGAATGTGCTATTACTGACAACTCAGATGATGACAGAGGCCCTGTTTTGAAAGGTATTTGAGAATTTATTTCGTTTAGGTATATACTGAAACTCTTTAGCTGGAACTGTAAGGAGTAGCAGTATGCTGTGATGTCTCTGGCTTACACCTTGCTCATATGGGCGTTCACCGCAGGTATGATACATGCCTGTCAATTAGAAAACACCTCATAGCTGCAGTAGTCCTAGTTTTGGTCTCCTTACTTATTGTGGCTTAATTTTCAAGGATTTTTACCTGAGTGAAATGTGTATTATTGTTACTGTCTGCTGGCCACCACGAGTAGTACTATTCCAAAATTAGCTAGCCTGTGTTACTAAGCAGGTAAGCAATAGACAGTATACATATTTCTGGAGATATTCAAGACCCGTCTGGACACCTATCTGAGTGATATGTCCTAGGGAGCTGCTTTGGCAGGGGGGTTGGACTCGATGATCTCTTGAGGTCCCTTCCAACCCCTACGATTCTATGATTCTATGATAACTAGCTCCTACTGCCTGACAGACTGTGTGCGCCTATCAGTTTAGAACACAGTGTAATTATAGCAAGGAGGAACAACATATTTTGTTTTCATTGTACAAAACTAATGTCTTTTAATGAACAGGGGTGTGTAGCTTGGCAATCTTTCTTTAAAAGTCATCTGATTGTGCATTTTTCTTTGTGCATTTTAGAGATGTTGTGGCTTAGGCTTAAGTATTCAGTGTTTCAGAGGAACATAAAAAATAACAATTTATATTGTTCATTATTTTTACAGCTCAGTGGAATGTACAAATAACATTTATAAAACATAGATAGGCAGATAAAATTATAAAATATCATCGAGGAATTAACCTGAGAGCCTGATCATATGAATGCAATGTCTCCTTTTTACTGCAGGATTTGAGTTTAAACTGAGAAACCAGAATGCTGATCTTAAAATCTCATTGTGGTATTTTGCCTTTTAAAATGCTTTTATGCTGAAATATGGAATGGTCAGTAATGTCATGACTGATCCTATATACAGGATACGAGACTGGAGAAATACAGCCTCTAAACCCACCCTCTAAACTAAGACCTGATGAAGAAAAATACTATTTAAACAGTTCTAGGTACAGAATCTATTTTAAGAGAGAAATAACCCCCAGTATTTTTAAGAAAGAGCCTCTGGGCTTAGCATGAGTAACAAAAGGTATAAGGGTAGTGTATGGCTTCTACTTCATGTGAGAAATATTGATTGTTTCATGTACTTACTTGAAAAAGCAGATTGCAACGTCCTGTCCTTTACATACTTAGAAGTGAGATTTTGAACAGCTTTTAATAAAATAGTGCATGTATTGGTTGCTTTTTTGATGGTCTTTTAAAGCAACATATAAGTGTGAGCCAGTTGGAACAGCACACACAGCTGCAGGAGAATAATGCAAATTTTGACATTTGAGGTTCGGTAAGTTGAAGCTTTGTTAACTTTTATACCGAAAGGCTAGTATTTTGTTATAAGCAAACAGTAGAATAAGGGGACAATGCACTGAGCCTTAAAGTGAAGAAAGTCAGGGGATGTTTGGTTCACCTGAAGCCTGAGTGTTTAAGTCAACTGAGAATTACTTACCCTTCTTCTGAAGAGAACTACTACTCCTACATTTTTCAAAACTCTTTTTTTTTTCTCTGTCTTTATCACTACTATATCTTTGATATATTAGACCTGAAATATTCAGAGGCATGTAAAACAAATAGAAGCCAAATTCCTGTTGGAATCCAGTGGAAGTTCAGTATCTTCCTTCTTTGAAGATCCCAGCCTATGTGGTTAGTGTATATTTTTTCAATCTTTGGCATTATAATTGATTGTGACACCAAAACTTTAACAAATACATAGTCCAGGAGTGTAATTTGAGTGAGGAGGAGTTTGGATATTTGAAAGGGGATGATTAAATGGTCTGAATGAGGCTGTGAAACATATTCTGGCTGTGGGAGGATAGAATTTGGCAAGAACAGGTTGGCAGGACAGAGGAGTTTGAAGCTTGATGCTGACTTTTTTCCTGTGATTCAACGTTATGCTGGAGTGGGGGGAAAAAAACTAGAAGAATGCCTGTGAGGATCAGGGAGGAATGAATACCTGCTCAGGGGAAGAGGATTTCAGTTTGTCACTGCTACTCACCTTCCTCACCTCATGTGGGAACAGGTGGGAAGAAAGGGAGATTGTCATATCTAGATGTATTTACTAACATGTATAATATAGAGGCTCTTAAGAGAGAGATTTGCTAAGATACACTTGTGCTACAATTCTTCTAGGTATCCTAAGGGAATTGAACATGAAATAAAATCCTTCTGAATGTAGATCATTGGAACTTGGGTTCACTGATAAGTTACTAAGTTCAAACCAAAATCAATGTATACAGTGATAATTATGCATTAGTGATGTGTTCCAGGGAACTCAGGTGTTGGAGTAGCTATTCCAAGCCTCTTTCTTCTTTTTGAGATAGCAGTATGGGTTTATTTTTAGACTATATTCTTCATGTTAACTCAAATTTAAATGGCTCCAGTCCATCCTAGCATCAAAATAAACATTTGTATGGTTTTGATACATGTAAGACCTCTTCTTGTCTTTTGAGGTGCTAATGCATAGTTCTTTGAATAATCTTTTCTAGCTTTAGGGACTGTACTGTGGCAGGAACCGTGGCATTTGAGATTTGCTACATGTACTGTTTAACACTGATTCAGCATTTCAAACTGTCAAGCCTCATCATCTTCACTTTCTTACAGATGTTTTCTTACAAGACAGGTTTACTCTTCTACCTTTTTCTTCTGAAGCTCTAAGAAAGGATTGGAGGAGAAAGTGGGAGGAAGCAGAGCAGAGCTGAAGGATCCCCTTGGTCAGGAAGCTGTTAACTCATGTACACTTGAGATAGCTAATTCCAGTACCTAAATGTGTGGAAGTGTAGGAAGTATCTGATTTCCAGCCTTTAAGAACAGGGCAACTCTCAGAATTCTCTAGATCTGTGATCTAGATCTCCCCTAGGTCCATCCACTCCCTCTAGCAGCTTGCTTGAAGGGAAGATCTGAACTTAAATTCTTCATAAAGAAACCATAGGATAAGATGCCTTCAGGCCATTGTACAAAGCTTTCTTCCTCCCCAGCTCCCACAGAAGTTCAGTTCTGCTGCCAAGTTTAATATTGTACTGGTTTTCAGCAAGGACAGTTGGAAGGACTGAGAGTGGTCAAGGATGTTTCAGAGAGGTGAAGCAGTCATACTCTGGGAGTTCTTTTAAATTAGGAATCTGGTAATGAGCTTTCTGTAGTGAGACTTTGCTGTCCCTCACATGACATGTTGAAGGACAAGGTGTGTCCTGAAAGGTAGAAGACTTGATTTCATTTCCTAATGTGTACATCCGCAAGTAAACGGTGAAAGAATTTTGCCTTTGAGGCAAAAAACTTGTACAGAATGTAAATTAACTTCAAATTGAAATAATTCATGGGTCTGAGGAAAAATAACATAATGGTTGTTATAACCATGTTTATGAAATGCTAAACTTTAACACACAGTAGTCAGCCAAAGCTGTAAGGCAGTGTAAAAGAGTGCACACTTAATAATTTTAAATGTTACATGAGTGCGAGTCGCTTGATTAAATTTGTTAGAAATGTGTTACGAGCATTTTAAGAAATAAAGCATTTATCACAAAATGATGATTTCTTCACTTAAGCTCATTAGGAAATCACACATCAATTCATGCATAATTACAGGGGAATTTCTGCCACTCACTACAAATCATTACCACATTAGCTAAAGTTGACTTAATTTATCTGTGATTTGGAGAAGGTGGTATCTAAATAGGAAAATTAGCTTATACAGAGGATGAAACTATCGACATCATCACAAAGGACTTAGCCTCCTCTTATTTGTTAGACAAAGATGCACCTTTTAACTCTTTTATATGTAAAGCTCGTAGTTTTCAATGAGCTCTAAAGCTTTTCTTTCCATGTCAGAATCCCATATTATGGATCCAGTGCCAGGTACTTAATGAATCGTTGATAGTCAAGGCACGTTTACTTGCGCCAGACATACTCATTGTTTTTAATGATCATTGCAGTTTGAGATTGAATTGAAAGGGTTTGGGGGAGGCTGGGAGATGGGGAAGGAACAAGTTTTGCAAGCACTGGAAAGCTAGTCCTGCGCCGCAGCAGCAGAGCAGAAAATGAGCATTCTGCCAACACCCACAGCATTTACACTGTGCTGTGTTTACATTCTGTGATGGTGGACATAGCTCTCCTGTTGCACTTTTATTTCCCAAACTTAACAGGAGTTTGAGGATAGCATGTAAACGACAGCATTCAAGCTAGAGGGGTAACTAGTCACCAGGTTGCAGGTTTTTTACAACCCGATTGCATGTTTTCTGTTGAAAACTCTTGTGAAAGGGGTATGTTCAGTTCAGCATAATTAGGCTGCATGCTCTTCTGTCCAGGAGTTGTGTAGAAGTGTATTTTGAGATTCAGGTCTGTATATTTAGGGACAAACTGCTCTGTAACTTTACAGTCTTTCATTATGTGAGGCATGACTTAGTTCAAGAATTTCCCTATTCTGTATTCAAGTGCAGTATCATTCTTACTATTGGAAAGTATTTATGACACGGTTATTGAGTTTAATTAGAAGGGGGGTTTTGTCTTTTTTAATCTGTGTCATTTCTGTGATATGGCTTACAGCAATACTTCAAGCAGTTGCAACAAACTGTGCATGGAGTGGTGAAGGAAGGCAGACGAAGGAGGGGTGAAGGAAGTCAGATTATTCTTAAATTGGCGTAGCTGTCAGAAATAATGTACCTGTAAATACGCTCTCAGTTTTGTAGTGAACTGCTGATACTTTGTTTTCAGCAGCCCTCCTGAGGGGTTCTTGTGCATCCTTTGTTTGGGGTCTTTTGTATAAGCTCTGGATCTGCAAGTTGAAAGTTATGCCCCTCCTTCCACATTAGTTCCTCACATTTATAGACTGGAAGCATTGTTTCCTATTTCTTTCTGAATTTATCTCCCTGGCAACATGTGAGCCACTTGTGATTCTTTTGCTACTAACTTTTCACTTCATTTACATTCTCAAACACATTTCTAAGGACTGTTAATTTCTGAGTAAGATGTAATATTGAATCATATGTGGTAAATTCATGATTTTCAGTGACATTATTATATTTTCATGTTGTTTTTCACATCCTTTAGTGTAAGGTAGGATATGAGGTTGCATAAGTTGGCCATGCCAATGAAATGGCTTGCTACTGCCAAAAGGGGTGGTCCTGCTGCCTCCTCCTTTCTGGTCCCTGTCTGACCCTTTGTTGAGCTGATTCGGCATACTAAACGGGCAGAGAAATGTTCACTTATTTAGCAAAAGTTTTCCTACCAGTGTTGCAAGTTGAAAACCACCCTGAGAAGTCCAGACATTTCAGTGCCTTTGAATAAATGGATTGGTTCAGGTGTCTCACGTATATAGTAATAGTGGCTCTTGAGTGTCTTTTAATGAACTTTTAAAAATTATTGTTCCTCGTTCTATTATGATAAATAATATTTTCATATAGGAGTTATGATTGCCATTGAAATGTTATAAAAATAAAGTAAATTTGACAAGAACTCTGAGATAGCTAATGCCACTTCCACTTTTAAGATCTGTAAGATATCCTCCCACATCTTACATTTATCATATTATCAATCATATCATAATATATAATAGTATCAATTATATCATAGTATCTTATTAATACACACTTTGTCTATCCACTTAAAAACAAAGGTTAGAGAAGGGCTTTATCATCTGTGCAGCTTTGAGAAAACTTTTTTTCTTTATTCTTGGAAGAGTAATTTGTAACCAAATTAGTGATTTGTGTTGGAAAGGACCTCAAAAGATCACCTAGTTCCAAAGCCCCTGCTATGGGCAGGGAGACCCTCCGCTATCTTGAAGTGAGCATTGCATCCTAGGTAGGAGGCAGCATATTTGGCAGAGAATGCCAACTTTAGCAATGGATGAAGACATTGTAATGACAAAAAAAAAGGGGGAGAGAAATCCAAGAAACCAATCTGAGCAGCCATTCTACTGCGGTGACAGGCAGCAGTTTAGTACATTGTATCAAAATGAATGGGCTTTGCATAATTGATTTCAACATACTAGTAGCCTGAGGTCTAAGCTGCTCTAACCCAGAACTTATTAGCGATGCTACAAAGAAGGGAGAAAACTGCAATCTGCTACAGGGGAGGTAGAGAATAGCATTGCTATTAGAGTAAAAGCTTTAAAAGTAGGACAGAGCTACTAAGAGAAACCCCCTTTGTATATTTATTGGGGTTATTCTGTTCGTCTCATTCAAATATCATAAAAACCTATTTTAAAGTCTTTGTGCAATACCTGAATACTGAGAATTAAAATCTTGTTATTCACTAGGTTTTATTGCCTAATTCAAATGGCATCCCTGCACAAGTGTAATAGCTGTGTTGTGAAGTCTTTTGTAACAGGGATGCTTTTTGAATAATCTCAGCAAAACTGCAGATACAAAAATAAGTAAGGTGCTCTTATGGGATGCACTTTACTTGGTTTTTATTGCACATTCACTTACTTAGGAATACTAGTTTTGTTTAATAGTGCCCTGTTTGAATCAACAAGTGTGTTTCCCAGAGCTTCCTAAAGAGAAGATGATTATGTGCATCACAGAAGCACATACAACTATATTACACAATGTGAAAACACTTGACCATAAAGCTATTGTGTTGAACAAATGAGAATATGTAATTTTAATGTCCTGTTTTCTTGTAAAGGAATGCTACTACATGTTCTCTGTTTTGCTTTTCCTCTTATGAATAGGCAGGTGCTCATGAGTTTATGCAGAGTATGGAGTCATGCAACAGACTCCTGAGAGTAGAGGAATATATTTGATAGAGGAAACAACAGATTAACTTTTCTGACTAGAATCAGATATGGGCAGATGCAGGTGAAGGACTGGGACATGAGATTTGAATGAACTAATGTGTTCAGTGTCAGGATTCCCAGGCTACTAGACTACTTCTTTAGAAGACCATGACAAAGCTCTTCATTAGTGTTCGTTACGCTTCATCCAGCAATGTGAAATATTGACAGTGGCTCCTTTAAACACAAGTATTCTGCATAGATCAGCATCAAGCACCTTCATTATGCCCTTGCTCATATAAGGAGCTAAATGGTGTTAAGAAGAATATTGTGCATCTATCAGTAGTGGTAGTGTTTATTCTGAGTGGATCCAGTGCTATGATTGACTGAATGAGGCTCAGTACTCTATAATTAGCAGACTTTATAACCTATTTTTTAAAAGTTTGACTAGAGAAAGTTTGAGTAAAGAGAATTCCATGTTACTGGAAATGTTTTATTCATTTATTTTTTTATTTGCACTACTTTTACAGAATCTTCATAACCTTCACAGAACTGTAGAAGTTTCTGAAATATCCTACGTTATTGGAACAGAGACTACCTCAGAAAGACAATAAGACAACTCTGGTCATTTTTGTTTGGTCTTAGGCTACATGAGCTTGTGACATCCCTCGCAGCAGAGAGTTGGTGAAATTATAGGTTCAAGGGGCCCATTTAAATGGATGTATTGATCTATAGGACCCATTTTTAAGTATCTTTTCTCTTCTAGTAAAGCCATCAATTTGTTTCAGAGATTGAATCATGATTTTTGAGATTTATGCTGACATTGCTGAAGGGGAAGAATATAGGCCAGGTAGTCACAGCTTTAAAAATATTCTGATACTGTTCTTGAGAATTTCTGGCAGAGCACATCAGCAAAAAGTTGGGTCTCAGTTCAGCTTTGACTTGCACAGCAGGTTGGACTGATAGTTGGAGGAAATAATTGATGATTATAATAATATTAATGAATTTTTTTGCTTGTTTGCAAATAAATCTAAGATAGATTTAATTTTTTTTACATTAAAATAAACATTAGTGGAAATTTTGGGTCAGTGTAATGTGACTTTTCCATCAAAGGAGCCTTGTAAAATGTTGATGAAAAACCTCACCATTCCCATAATGTGAAATTCTTGCTCTGTGGAGATCTGAACGATAAAGATCAGCATGTGACATGCAGAGGTAACTTTTAAAAGTGTTTTCACATCTCTCTTAGAAGAGGAGACAGGCAAGATAGTCTAGTCTGGTTTTGAAACCAGAATTGTGAACTGTTTGGAGCACCTTCAAATCATACTGGCATCAGTGGGGAGCCAAGAATCCTCAAAATGAATGGTCACAGGAACACCAAACAAGAAGGAAGCATACCCTTGTTTAATTCTTTGCTGTTTCAACTGGCTTCCAACATTTGTCCACATATAGACATCTTTACCCACTACATCTTGGTGAAACAGTCTTCTGAATTATCCTTTTCAAATATTTTGAGGAAACATGGGATGAGAAATACAGAGAATATTTTATATGGATCACAGTCTGTGCCTTCTTGCAAAGTTTGTCCATTTCTGAGAATGAGCTTAAAGAGTAAAGATGTTTTGCCTATCTTGAAATAAATACGTACCTGTTCTGCTTTTGAAGCTCTAGTCTGTTTTCAAGCAGAGACTTGAAATTTGTCAAGGCATCCATCCAAGTCTACATTTAGCTATGTTAAGTTCTCCAGTTTTGGTCAGTCTGCGAGCCTCTGAAAAGCTAAGCTGGCTCGCAAAGCAGGCAGATTTGTCAGAACCTAAGAGCTGAGTTCAAGATCCACAAAGATGTTCAGTCTTCTGATGAGCTGTAGGTTTTGGGGGGTGGGGAAGTAGACATTTTTAGGTAGGAGCTGTAAAACTAAATACATTTGTGGATATTGCTCTAGGGCTCTGATGATTCTCTGTCCATGCAGCATTTCATGTCCCTCCAGGTATTTTTGATGCCCACTCAACTGAATACTCATTATCTTAGGGCTTTGGGGTCCAAATTGGTTGGTTTTTTGTGTTTACTCTTTGCCTGTTGCAGCAGCGTGCAGTGCCAGGACTGATTTTCCCCTTGTTTTCTCAGACCTCTTGCCATTGCAGCTTGAAGGAAAGCTGGCATGACTGCAAGTGGAGGGGGGGGAGGTTGGGTGCAGGAAGCCCAGGAGAGGTCTGCGGAATTGGGGAGAGCTAGGAGGGAACAAGAGGAACTGGAAAGGGGATTGGAAGGGTGTAGGTGGAAGAGAATGTAGGTGAGGGTCTTTGGAGCAGTAGAGCAGAGAAGAGGGGACTGGTGCATGGGAAAAGAGATACCCTGCCAAGGGTTTGGGAGGGCAGGAACAAGCAAGATGGATGGAAGACAATAAAGAGCAGGAGCTGAAGTGGGTAGGTATGAATGGAAGTAAAGGGAAAGAACAGAAGTTGTGGACTGGACTAACAGGTTTTTTCTCAGGAAGTAGAAATTCCAGATTGAAAGAAAACCAGAATTAAGCTTGCTTGGGTGACATCTCCCATGTGCAGGTTAAATATTTGGTTTAATGACATATTTGTAAATACATACTTCTGCTATAATGTAGGATCCTCGGGGTTCTGATCCTGCTTGATTGTGATTGGTAATATATTGTGGATGTATTTGACACACTAGGGTTTTTTTTATTCTGTGCAAATAAATAGGCAGTCAGTAATGTTTTCTAGTTCCATTAAAATATAACAAGTTAGCAGGTTTACTGAATCTCTCTCCTGTTTGTTATTTTTGGTATTTCGGTGTGAGGCTCTTTGCCTCACAACCTGAAACAATGGGCTCTCATAGATGGGTTTGTTTTTACTAAAAATGGTAGCTGTAATGAAAAGCTTTCATCCATGAAGCCATCTTTGTTTTTTCCTCCTCTAACCCAGTTGCAGAGATTTCAGTACATAGAAAATGAGTTTAACAAAAGCATACATAGATACTCAGATTACATTTCTATTTGATGATCAGCAGCAAATTGGTGCATTAGTAATAAAGCAGCAAACTGGTGCATTAGTAATAAAGCATGGCTCTGCCATGGGGCAGAGCTGAACTCAGAGGCAGGCTCATCCTCCCACACCGCTGCCAGCATTGCTAATTAGATAGCTCCTGTGGAGGGACGTTTGGGGAGGGGAGTTTGTGTGAGTGGGAGGGGAAAAAAAATCTTCCTGTTTGCTGAATTCAGGAGTCCCCTGACAGCTGGTTCTCCAGCGCTTTACATTATTTGTTCTCTTATCATTATTTCCCTCTTATCCACAGCTAACTCCCAGCAAAGGCACCTTACTCGCAGCCAAGAAAGCAAAAGAGAACAGGTATTCTGCCCTGAGAGTGGTCTGATGAGGATTAGTGTAGAAGCTGTGCGACTGGCATTCCTCTTCACCCCTTCCCAGCCTTCCTGTGCTCACTCATGAATTAACATTATTTCCTTAGGCAGCAAGTGGTCTGGGACCTGGAAACTGAATTTACATCTAAACAGGCGGGAGATACGTTGCAGTTGGTGAAAACGCAGCTTGCAGTGTGTATCCCTGCTCAGTCAAATCTCCTTGGTTTTCTGACTTGTTTCATATTGACTTATCTCGTTTCAGAAGGCAAAGAACCAGCCTTCTTGAGGAATACCTGTGGCCTTCTGTTCTCTTTGGCATCATACGAATGGAATTCTTTGCCCAGAAAAATAAAATTGCTTACAACTGGCAGAAACTCATTTTGCTAAGAATGTTGGAGGTGATATTTCCCTGGATGTTGGATGACTTTGTTCTTCAGGCTTGTTATGAATTACAGAGAAAGATTCCTTATCATGGCTTCTCTCAGCATAACAATGAGCTTGGCTCTGCCACAGATGATTTTCAACTTAGAAATTGTTGGTCTGTTTATATACTCATATACATTAATGGCATATCAAAATTAATGATTTTAGTATGCTTATCTTGAGATGTCTTGCTTCCAGGTATTCATGCACAGACCTGGCTTAAGGCATCTCAGAAGTAAGGGCAAAGTTTGATTCTCTGCTCTGAGAATAAAGGACCAGGACAGGAAAGCCATAGCTGCTGTAGGAAGAGGAGAAGCACTGGTGTGAGTTACCCTTCCTACTCTCTCCAGGTAACTGCTGCCCACATACTCCAGCCTCTTTCCTTGCTCAATAAGGCAGGAGTAGCACTCAGCATAGCTGTCCTTGCCAGTGACCCGTAATTGTTAGCACAGTGATTTGACTTAGTTTTGCCTAAAGTCTCTAAAGAATCAGGCTAAGGGGTTGTTTAAAATCCTTGAAGTAAAGGTTCAAACCAGCTCGTAATTGCAGAGTGGTAGGTAGGATTTTCTACCCAAATCAACCTACTAAACGTTTGTTTCTGCCTGTTATCTGTATGCTGTTTCATCAAGTAGTTGTGGACTGACTACGCAAGACATGCATCGTAGTCTGCTAGGTAGGGTGGTTTCCTTAAGCAGCTGTAAAGGTCTCCACAGATTTGAACTGATACCTAACCTTTGGCTTCCAAATCTGTGTGCAAGATCCTGATTTTTTCAGGGTTCTGAGCAGCTGTTGGTCCTTAACAGCTTTGATACCCAGACCAGCTGTATGCACGACCTTTTGTGGTTAATGATACTACTGTTGTTTTCAGAGCTTACCTTACCTGCATATGTTCTTAGGTATGCATGTGTTGAGTTTAGGAACTGGAAAAGAAAGTGATTTTATGTCTGCCTCTGGGTTGTACTCTTAGAGCATGGAAGCAGAAGAAGAGCATGCAGTCCTGCTTGCTTTGCATCTGGTTTTGCTAATTTAAAGGAAGAAAATCTCTGAAGAAGCTGAAGTGAGGGAGGATGAGTTATTTTCTGAACTTCTGCATATTCAGTTACTGGTAGGCAATTCTTTTGAGAATTTCTTGGATATATACCTACTTGTGGATCTTTAAGTCCAGATGCTAATTGAGAAGAGTACTAATTAAACAATGACTATCCTCCCTTCCAAACTGCTCCCCTAGAGAGCTTTCAAATCCAAAGCTGCACAAAGAAAGCAGGCATTGTGTTAATTTTACTAACAAAAATTTTGTACAGAGCTGCCCTAAACCTCCAGTCCCAACCTCTCTATAAAATGTGGTTTATTTGAAAAAAAATTTTGAATAGGAGACGATACTGAGGATTATGTAGTCTGTTACTGATGCTACAAAATCATCTGTGTAACTTCACAGAGGCTTGCCTTTCCCAGACAATGATTTAACATCTTGAAATCTAGTTTATATAATCTAGTTTCCACTTATAATGGATGTGGTTTTGGGAAAAGTACTGATAAAAGCTATGCATTGATTGAAATGGAAATTCTAAACCACCTTCAGCAATAGTGTAGATATAGGATGTAAAACCACCTTGTCCCTGTGAAACATAGTAAAATGCAACCCAGCCTTTAAACCTTTTAGTTCATCTATTCCCTCTGGACATTTTATGGCTATTAAAAATACCATCTCCAGGGCTAAGTGCTAAAGAGACTCTTACCCCAAATATTATTCAATCCTACATCTCTAATGTGGGAGTTGTAAGAGGAAGGGAGACCATTTATAAACCTTTGGGGAAGAGGCGCATAGTCAGTATTCTCTGTCTCCCTGCCCTCCAAGAAATGCTATAAAAAACTTTCCCTAAGTAGAAAAAACATGAAAGAAGTACCATGCTAAAATAGTAAGATCACAGATAGCGATGGCTCCCTTATTTAAAGACATTCTTTTTTAAGGACAGATAATGCTAAAGGATTATGTGGTTAGCTGCAATCAGCTACTGATTGACTAAACGAGAACATCTTCTGCTTTGATAGTTAATGAACTCTGAACAGTCCACTGCTAAAAACTAAAATTTTGGAAAGACTTCTTCCTGACCTGGGTAACAATGTTTCTGTAGTTGATGGTCTGTATCTGGCTGAGTAGCTGCTGCTGGCCTGGAGCAGGGATTCTAGAGTGTAGTGGAGAATTTCGTGGGCTGGCCATGGGGAAAAATGAGAAGCTTCTGTTGTCAGAAACTGCAGCAGTGGTTCAAATATATTATAATACCCCACTGGAACCTAAAGAAACCATTGTTCTTTGGTTTTCCTGAGGACCTGCAGAAGAAGGTGAATCAGGCAGAAGCATATGTGAATTAATTTCCCTCAGCAGGGTTCCATGTTTATGATGACCAGTTTTCTTCCCCACACCTGGATAAAGGCAGGTGTTGAGGGGAACAGCTGTGTCATCTCCCTCCCTAACAAGATTGCAAGGCCAGTGTGGTTCAGCTGAGAGGTCATGGGATGCTTTTGTCCCGTTGATGGGTTTACTTTCCCTAGAAGAGAAAGGGAGCAGCATCAAGAAATGCAGCCAAATGCTTCTTTGGACTCAATCAGGTGGTTACTGGGAAAGCATAAGGAGAGCAATGAGGAAGGGGTTGTTGCTGGAAAGGGAAGTTTCCCTGCAGCAGCAGCACCTTGTCCCCCTATCATCAGCAGCAGTAGTAGCACCCTGAGGTGGCAGCAGCAACATGTCTGATCGGTCAGAATTTCAGACATACAGTGGGCACATGTGTGTTGTATCTGGTGGAATGGTCATGTGAGCATTGAGCATTTCTGGGTTTCTCATCTGTCATCCACTTCGTCCCTGAGAAGTAGCAGAAGTTTTGGTTTAGTACAGGAAACCTACCAATCTCATCTAGCCTTACAACAGAAATGTCAGAGACTTCTTAAGTGAACCCTGAAGATTGTAAGTACCTGCTTGATAGAGTGGATAGGATAAGTGGAGCTGTGCAGAGTGACAGTGCAATTTCCACAGCATGTGAGTGCACCTATGCAGTGTTCAAAGGACAGAATGCACCTGGCAATGTTGGGGATACTAGAAGTGCTGTCCCAGATGCTTCCAACAGCAAGTAACATAGCCAGGCCACTCTTCCAGCTGCTAGGAAGCCCTCCAGGCTTTTCTGCAAACCCTGCCTTCTTATCTGAGTCAGCTAAATGAAAAGTTATTTTTATACCTGTGTGACAACATTGGCTGCTGCTGAAGTGATTGTAAGGGTGCTGCAGAGGCAGACACCAGCAGTACATTCAGGAAGAACTGTATATGCTTGTTGGTGAAATGCCTTTTTGTCATTTTAGCAGTGTGTGATATTAATAAGGCCCAGCGATATTTCCAGATTGTGTGCCTAGAAAAGCATGGTCAGATATCTAAAGGGTTTGTTGGGTGGGGGGTTTTTTCCTCTATCAGTTTGCTTCCAGACTGACAAGAACCTCAAAGATGCATTTTCATGCTAGGGGAGAATAATTTGACTGCAGTTCTGTATCAAGCTAGTTTAAGACTGAGCCAGTAATCACCAGTTTAGACTTTCATAGAACCACAGAATTATTTTAGTTGGAAGAGGCCTTAAAGAGAATTTAGTTCCAACCCCCCTGCCATGGGCAGGGATACCGTCCACTAGACCAGGTTGTCCAAAGCCCCATCCATCCTGGCCTTGAACACTGCCAGGGAGGGGGCAGCTACAGCTTCTCTGGGAAACCTGTGCCAGTGCTTCACTATCCACACAGGGAAGAATTTCTTCCTAATGTCTAATCCAAATCTCCACTTCTCCAATTTAAGGCCATTACTCCTTGTCCTATCACTGCATGCTCTTGTAAGAAGTCCCTCTCCAGTTTTCCTGGAGGCCTCTTCAGGTACTGGGATGCCACCATAAGGTCTCTCCAGAACCTTCTCTTCTCCAGGCTGAACAAGCCCAACTCTCACAGCCTGTCTTCATAGGAGAGGTGCTCCAGCTCTCTGATCATCTTTGTGGCCCTCCTCTGGACTTGCTCCAACAGTTTCATGTCCTTCTTGTACTGTGAACATTTTGGATGAATTTGTACAGGTGATTTCTGTTGATAAATGTTGGTAAGGACTTCCCAACGATGTATAGCAGCTATTTCAAGATTATTTTTTTTAATAATACATGGAATTACTTAGTTGCCAATGTTATGCCTTATTTGGAAAGCTCTATCTAGCAAGGGAGTTGGTGGGTTGTCTAGTAGATAATGTAGTAAAAGTAATGTTGCTAATGCAAAAATTGGAGATGTTTTTATGTAGTTGCTATGGACCTACTGAGTCACTAAGTACAGAGCTTGAGCTTTTGCTGTGTTTCATGTTGTTTATAGGCTGTAAAGATGGTAGTCTAACTGCTACCAAATCGGAGTGGAAGCATTTTGCACTTGGGTTTGCTCAGGTGTGAAGCAGTGCTGGAGGGAGGAGGCTCTGGAGAATATAGCCATCAAATTCAATCATTATCTGAGAGAAGAACAGACGCTGCAGTCGAGAGGCAGGCAGGAGTGTGAACTGATGTGGTGCACGTTCATCACAGTATGCTGCTGATACTACTTAAAATCCTGACTAACAGGCACACTATTCCTCAGTGCTCCTAAACAGTGCAGTGCTTCTCACACTGTGTGGTGGGCACAGGGCTTCAGGTGTGGAAAAGCATACTCATACACTCAGGTCTCACACCTGCAGGGTTTCGAGTGTCGACCCCTAGAGAGGAAAAATTAGTCTGCTAACTAATTTCACCACAGAGTACCAAACATTTTGTAGCCATTAAATCCTGGTATACTGTAGCTTTCTGGCTATGTTCCAGCTTTTACTGGCAAACACTTCCTTCAGATTAGCTGTGCTTTAGTACACTACTTTTTGCAAAAATCTGGTGATGCAAAATTTCAGTTTAAAGGAATATATTTTGTTGGATTTTACACTTCTTTGGGGGGGGGGGGTGTTGAAAATACACTTAACAGCCTGATTTAGCTGCAGAGAATTGGAGGTGGAGTGATCAAACTGAATAGAACGGTTATTCCGATTGTTAAGTACTTTATGCCAGAAAGGACTGAATCCTCTTACTTATTTTGTACAAAGTTACATGCTAGTGCTGCACATCTATGTAGCCAACCATTATGCACCCAAAACAGTAACTTCTACAAACAGCCTGGGGGGTTGCAGTCATCTTTATTAAGAGTAGGGAAGTTGTGCTGTGTATCATGGTTTTGTATTGCAGAGATATGCTGGAAAGGTTTGAATGTCTTGTGAGCATGGTGGCACTTGTGATAGTGATCAAAGCTTATCTATAGTGCAGCTTATTTGGAGAAATTAAGCTCCAGACGTGGCGCAGACTGCTTATGGTACAACTAACTGCATCTTGATCCTGTCTTTTCTCACAGAGATCATTGAATCATACGGCAAATTCAAATTGAATCATTAAAAGCTGTACAAAACAGTTAGAAAAATAGATACAGAATATGAGCAAAATAATCATCATAGCAGAATGGGAATGTGAGCTTGCCTCCCTATTTAGTTGTGTTTTTCAGGAGCTTTGTTAAATACTGGCTTGTGTTTCACATGCTATGGATCATCCTCTCTGAAAAATCAAGGCCTTGTAAATTTTCCACAGTTGAGACATCCCATATCAAGATTTCCAGATACCAATGTTCCTCTTATCAAGGCTGGGAGGTCTCCCCTTACGTACGTCACTGTCACGTCAGCCTCTTTGGGCCTTTGTGTTGATCAGAGATTTCTCAGGCATCAGTCAGCCCTGGACAGGTCTCTTGCTTTCCCTAGTCTAATCACCTTTATTTTTCCTTTCTCTCACAAAACCACTGCCTGCCCAGGAGCTTCCTTGCAGGGCATAATTTTCAATGTATAAAGCATTCTAATGAGATTATAGCAAGCAAACTGGGGAAAAATCGACCTAAGGTAATAGTGAATTATCAAAGTTAGATAGAAGGTTTTGATTACAATGGTCTATTTTCCTGTCTGGTAGAAACACTTTTTTGATAGTGAAGTGTATCTCACAATGGAGTGGTTTGGGGATTGCTGTTTGTACTTGGTATAACTAGACACGTGCAAAATTGTGTAATGGGAGAATTTTTCTCTACTTAGCCGAGACTAATGTTATTAAAAGAAATGGTGGATAAATTAGGAAATGAACATCCTGTTGCCAGGTCAACCACATTCCTTATTTGTAAGTATCAGTGATTGTATGAGAAGGATAATATGTAGTGAGGACAGGCAAGAGCTGCAAGCTCTCCATAGCACAGTGGGAGGGAATGGTTGTAGAAAATAATGCCTTTAGCAACAGTGACCTAAACCCCTTCATTCTCTTATCGCTCTGTGTACATGTCAGTGAGAAAGAGGGAGAATTATTAGAAGTATCAAAAGGCAACATTCTGTTTCTTAATTAACTGTATTTCAGTTTCCTGAGGATGCACACAACATATTTCTGTGTGTTCTCTCAGATTTCACTGGTGATGAAAGATCCTGCCTCACTTACACTGCCCTCAATTTCTTTGTGTTTACAATAGATGATTTACTGCCTTTCCAGGTCTTGACTTTAATCCTGTAAATGTATTGTTTTAGGTTTTCATTACTAACCTTCTTGTGAAACCTACTTGCTATGTAAAAAAAAAAAAAAAAAAAAAAAAACAAAAAACNTTTTTTTTTTTGGTATTTGCACCAACAAGCAAAAGGTTGTCTTGTTCTGATGAAAGTGTATAGCGGTCAGTCTTTCCTCTTTCTAAGCTGATGGTATCGGAAGTGTAAAGAGCAGTGATTCATCTGTGATGTTTTAAATAGAAGGTTTAAAGTCAGTCAGTTGCACTATTAAACCCATAAAGTACTTATATGGGGAGTGTGCCGTGTGTCTTATTGGCACTGATTTCCAGAAAATTAGGTATGATTCTAACTCTGGTGTCCTGTTCCCCAGGTACACAAGGGCAAGGAATACCATGGTGGGAAGAATGTGCTCATGCTTGAAACAGTGGCAGTGCCTGTCTCTTTTCAGCAGGTATTCTTGCAGCCTATTAAGAGTTGCACAGACGGACTCCAAAGGGAGTCTCTTTCAGTCCTTTAACTTTAATGACACAAAGCAAGATAATTTTTTTAAAGTGAGGTTTAAAAGTTAGGTTTCCAAATAAGTGCAATCTTATTTTCTGCTGGGTACCCCGCAGTTCCTGTTTTAATCTGCAGAGGACTACTAGGTGCTCAGCATTTAAGGAAATCAGAGCACTTAGATAAATAAGTACCTACACTTAGATGTAAGTCTGACAGGCACCCAGTTTGGAAAGTCTTGCCTACTGGGTTCAGTGTGAGTTGGTCGAGAAATTTTAGGTAGGCTCCTTGGGGCTGTGAGATGGAACCACTGATATAAAACACTTGTTTTCTAGCTAGCAATAATTTTATGAAAAGTGGCTGTTAATCTTATCTACTCTAATGCGTTTCCTTTTCCTCCGCTTGTTTCATAAGTCATTCTTCATTTGACTGTGGGGAAATCAAGCCTAAAGTATTGTTGTATCATGTGTCACAGCTGCTCCCATATAATTTTCTGTTCTATTTGCATAAGTTAGAACAGAATTGAAGTACACTTCTTCCCACCAAAGATTTCTGTTTGGTGGGGAGGAAAAGAATGCTAACAACTTGTCTTGCAGGTTTAGAAACCTGTAGTTTCATCTTTACAAAACAACAATGGCTTTTGCAGAAATTGTACAAGAAGAGAACTCAGAGGGAACCCAGGGGTTTTATTATTTCTGAAATGCAAATTGCAGTGAAGAGGGGACAGTTTTCTACACGTGAAACCTCTGTCTTTTTTCTTTCACCCAGCTCTAAAGGTAGTACTACAGTATTTGTCTTCCATTTAGGATAAGCAAACGATTGATGCTGAGTGTTGAATGTTCAAGTGTGTCTTCCTTTTATCTCCTACAAGTACTGTTTTCCCTCTTTCTCTTCAGTTAAGTCATGTTCTGTATCTTTTTTGCAACCTAGAAAAGGCTCTGTGTTCTTAATCTTGTTATCTGCTTTCTCAGCATTTATTCATTTTTCAATTGCCTACAGAAGTGGAAAGGTTAAGATACAGTAGCTGGGCTCTGTGATCACTGAATCTTTGTAAAACTGCTGCATGTGTTTTCTCCTCAATTTGCCTTTTGTTTTACACAATTCAGCTTTAGGATAATCACATATTATATTAGGCATGGCTTTTCTTCCATAGATGCACTTTAATGCGTTCACAGAACTGAATAAAATGATGATATATGTAGGCAGATGTGCTAACCTGTAAAATATATGACATAATGTTACTAGTTGGAAAATATGATCTAGCATAAGTTATTCAACACAGAAGGTGTCATGAAATTATCCATATCCTCTTTACTGCGTTTGTTATAGCAGTGCATGTACACAACAGCATGTTACTGATGCTTCAAGGTCTTTGTTCTGATACCCAGAAGTGGTGTTTGGGCTTTGATTTGCTTCCCTGTGTTCTGTCACACCTTATTATAAAGCTATGGGTAGAGAATGTTCCCGGTAAAACAAATTAGGTCTGCAGACTGTGTGCTTTTACTAATTATTTTCCATATTCTCTGTTAGATGGATACTTTTCAGGTTGGTCTTACTCTTATGGAAAATTGTCTTGATAGATGAGTAGCTCAGAGCAACATCTGTAATTTATGGATATAGAAAATGCGTGCAGTCTCTCACTGTCTTTACAGATGTGCTTTAGGGCAAGTGAGATGTTCAGATAATGGAAAGGGGGAGTGTTAATAAATCTCAGTCAGGAAGACAATGCTTACATCTTTTCTTTAAAATAAATTCAAAGCTGAATTCTAAATTACTTTTTTTAAACATCATTGGTGCTTTTTCTTCATACTTTTGCTATTGTTGAATTGAATGGTAGATTATATGCTCGATGTGTAATTTAAAAATACAAGTAATTAGATCGTGAAATTCGTTTTCCAAAACAGAATGAGTAAATCACTCAGACCCTGTAAGACTAGAGCTTTTGATTAGCTGTTAGAATCATTTAAGTTGCTATCGGTGTTTGTTTTGGAATTAGAGAAACTATTACTGTGTATTGGGAAGATGACTGCTACAGTATTAATAGCGTTATTGTAATCTGTGAGGACTCTGAAGGAAACGAACAGCGTAGGAACTGCTGCGGTGGAACCAGCCAGTGATCCGTACACTCTTGTATCCTGTCTCTGACAGTAGCCAGTACGTGATGATTCAGAGGAAGAAATACATGCAGCCAATTGTGTTATAGTGTACCACAGAGGAAAATTTCTTTCTGGCCCCAGATGGTGCTCAGTTTATGCCTTAAAGCATGAGGATTGATAGCCATTGTAAATTTTACCTTAGCTAGCGTAACCAAATTGGATTGCTCCTTGTTGTCCATAACCTGCCCTTCACCTGGCCTTCATAAAATTACAGTCCTGCCCCTTACTGCTGGATTCATAGCATTTACGTTTGCTGTTTTAAGCAGGTGTCATAGTGCAATCCGAGGGCTTGTGCCATTATTTTGCATGATGTCTCACACCATGGTATTTTTCATTGATAATAGACTGGTTCAGTGCTTTTGGTTAAACTGAAAACAATACTTTTCTATGGGGCATAATACTTTTCTACGTCACCGCACTCACCTCGTGCCAATTCTCTGCCAGCTTCATAGCAGTTGCCTCCTAGTCGGAGCATGGGAGCTTTGGTCATGGGAAGAGTTGAAGACTGTGCCCAGAACTGACAACCTAATACTTTTGTGTCATTGCAGTGGCCAGAAAGGATCAAAATAGGGTTCAGAGCATTACTGCACCCTGCCATTCTTGACCTGATCAGCCTCTGAAGGAAAAGTCAATGTCAGTGTTGATTATTCTGTTCACTTTCTACATCCTGCAGAACTGACATTATACATCCCCAGCTGAAAACACAGGGAGTGTGAGGTTCTGGGAGAGAAACAAATATTGTTTTATTACAGCGCATATGTGACATTTGGACCCAAACTTCTGAAAGTTCCCTGGATTAAGCTGTTCAGAAGCAGACACCGAAGTCTTTGTATCATGCCTTGGTACATTTCATTTATTACACACCCATCTAATAAAGCCCTGTAACCTGAGAGGAGCTTCCCGACATCTGACAGTCTAATATCATTGCAGTCAAAAACTGACCTGATTTTAGGCTGGCATTCATAATGCAAGGCACTGCAGGCTTTTCAAACTGCTTGCACTGATGCTGCTGCCCTTCCAGGTCTTCTTGGGTACAGGCTGGTTTGATGGATCACTGTATGTCTTACTGGTTTGTGCATTGACTTTTAGCAAGTCCTTCCAAGTCCTTCCCTGTGTTCAGGGTAAGGAGAATCTGCAAAAGTACTTAGCAATTACTGTCCTTGTCTTTGCCTCTGTGGGTGAAGATTAGTCTCTGACTTCACAGATAATGTTGAAAAACCAGCAAGCAGTTATCACAGGAAGCAGATTTTGCTCAGCAGCTTACAGACTTGTCATTAGGTGCTGCTTTTGAGCCTTCCAAATGCATGCCCCACTGTCATTTTGCTGCTCCTTGGGAGATAATTAAACAACTCATGCCTCCTTGCCAAATGACCAGCCAAAGCCAGGGAATCTGGGTTTCCTGAAGGACAGTGGAACATCATAGCAATCTTGGGAGAAAAAAAGCTTTTTCTCACTGAAGGAGGGAGGCTCAGCTTTGGTTTAGATTCCTTCTGTATCACTGGTGATGAATCTTCCGGAGGGATCATTGAGGCTTTAAATCAGCAGGAAGAAATGACCCTTTTGTTGTTTGGTAAAGTGGCAACATGTCACGTGGCCCATCTGTGAACCTCAGCTGATCCAATCCAGTAGAAATTGTCCTTGAGTTGTCAGGCTGTCTGAGCTGGCACGTTGCCTCCTCCGTTTTATAGCAGAGGCCAGTTCTACCAGCACTGCAGTAGTTGGGTGCTCACTTGCAGTTGTGACATTCTGTATGTTAGTGAGGGAGACTTTCTATGTCCTGTGAAGAAAGGGACTTGTGGTGGTGGTGCACTGCTGCCTAAGCTTTGGAAGAAGCCTCTGTTGTCCTGAACTTCCACAGGCAGGGTTGGTTCTCTTGGGCTTGCATGGTCATGTCCCCTCACTTCATCTTCCTTTTCCCAGCTGAGACACAGGACTAGGCAAAATTCCTTCTGAAGCAACCTTTAGGTTTTCCCCTCTAATACTCCTGTCTCCCAGCCCATATTGGTTCAGCAACGGGGAGGCTCTCTCAGAGCCATCTGGCTATGCAACTGGAAATCTGGATGCAGCAGTCTCCGTGATCAATGACTGCAGAGGGACAGCGTTCTTTCGCAGCCATCCTATCCAACAATGGGAAATTAGTGGGGTTTTTGCAGAAGATAAATGAAGTTTTATATATCAACAGATGAACTGGAAAATTCTGCTGGCTTAATCTCAAATCTTAGATCTCCTTACATTTCTTGAGTCTTCCATGTAGGTCCACAAAACATTTTCTAATAGTCTGTAAGTATGATTTCAAGGCAGTTGCAGTCACTGGACTGCATACCTTCATGGAAAAATGAAACAACTTTGGTGTGGTTTAAAGATGAGAAGCACCAATTTAAAGACAAGAAATAAGAGGAAGCCAGCTCTGTAGTTATTTGTGTATTAGGCTAACATTACACACACACAAGAAAAACGCTTTTCAGCCTTCAGTATGCAAACTGTTCACTAAGGAAATAATACAACTTTTTTTAAAACTCTTGCTTTTTTACTTGCTCTGAGACACACTTTACCTTGGTCTTCACTGCCTCTCATTTCCTTTTGTTTCTTATGTTCATTTACAAATTTCAAGATTCAGAGATCCCCAGGCCATAGTTTTAAGAAAAAATAATGTTTTTATATTGAATAATGTGAATAAGCCTGAGGAGGTGAATGTGAATCCAGGACCTTCTGAAAAGTCTTCCAGTTCAGCTTTGTCCCACATGCTTGGCTGGGCTTTTGTAACACTGATGAATGAGTGCTCAGACAAAAAAGGGGGTGGGGGTGGGGTGTGTGTGTGGGGGGAGGGTTGTTGAACTCTGAGGCCACTTCATGGGTTGGGGGCATGTCCTGCAGTGGCAGTTATACAGCTGGAATAAGGCCTGTGTACCCCGGCCTACCAACCAGCAGTGCTGTGTTTCTTCAGCTTTGAAGGAGCTAGGGGGAAGCTGCCGTGCCCTGGAGCGCACTGGACTGTGGGAGCTCAGAGCAGCACGTTCAGGGGACAAAGGAAAATTTTTAAAACTCTCCTGGTAAAAGCTGTCCTTGGTAAATCCTTGCCTACTTCAGGCATATGATGAGGAACAAAATTTTCTTTCCTGTCCCACGCAGTCTTTTAACCCCTGTTGACCCTGGCATCTGATGAGGGTTACTTTGACTCAACAGCCCCTCCTCCTCAGGGAGGCAAATTCTTGCCTCTGAGTTTAGGAAGTGTCCCCGTTCCCATTGACCTCAGGGTTCAGCTCTGCCACAGGAATGAGATGCAGCAAGTCAGCTGTTTGATGGTATCTTTCAGCTGTCTGAAGCAGCAACCCCTTGACCCACCTGTTCAGCAGTGCTGCAGGAATCCAGGGGCAGTAGCAGCTCCCACAGGGAGCTGTCTGAGCAATACCCCACATGCCTTAGCTTGCACCCCACATCACTCTGTTAGCTTCTGAATAAAACAGTGGGATGGCATAACTACCCCTTCAAGCAGGACTCAGAAAGGGGGCCTTGTGCCCCTTTCAAAATGAAACGGGGAACCTTCCTGTTAGGTAAGACAGCTGCTGGTTTGCATCACGTCCCAGCCAGACGTGTGAGAAACAGCAATATTCTTTCTCTCACCGATGTGTATTAACCTCCCTTTGCAGGGATGGCACTCATGTGGTGGCAATGTCTGGACGCTGCAGATTACCCAGGAGAGTGTGCATTGTGCAAGCATCAGGTTTCAGCAGTGCTGGATTTTGTTGGGGATATTTTTTTCTGCAGCATAAGAGCCATGTTAAATTGATTTGCATGAACCGTGGAAGCTGTTCAATGGGAAGAAGGCTAATTGTGCCTTCAGTTCACTCTTCTGTCTCTGCATGCATCCAGGGAATCTCAGACCTCCTGGTAATCCCAGAAGCATGTTTACACAGCGAGGCACGGTTTGTGTTTGATGTGCAAAATGCTGGTTCATTGTAATCTTCCCTATATTTGTACTCAAGAGGCCAAACCTCATTTTTGTTTGGCTTGTCCCTGAGTGCTGTGGAATAGACTTATTGTGTGAAATAACCATGAGTGTCAATCTCCGGTATTTCACCTCAGAAATTAATAGTACTTTCTTGAGACAGTCTCCCTCAACTGTCAAAGCCATAATACTGCCGAGCGGTCAGGCCTGGAGGGGGTTTGGGGAATGAGCTGCTCTGCATAGGTGCCATCGTGATGTCAGGCCCAGACAAACAGGACTAAACACACATTAGGATTTGCTGTCAATGTGAAACGTCCTTTCAGAAAAATGACTTACTACTTTTCTTTTCCTTCAATTTTCCTTCACCTTTTTCTAATCCCATGTGGCAAATCTACACCCACATGGGTATGTACCGGCTGCCAGAAACTCCCCTTCAGGAGAAACAAAGCAAACCCACTGATCCCCAGCACAGTCTCTTGCATGATAGAGTCAGCCTAGATTTGATGCCAGTCGATGGGAAGAGGTGCTGTATGAGTCCAAAATACTTGTTAACACTGAATAGAGCAGGGGAGGCATGTTAGTGCTGTATTTTCTATCAGAATGTGTACAGCGTGGAGCTATTTTCCTTAACAAAGTTTAACTCAGAAAAATATTTCATGTTAGTGGCCAGATATATGTTATTAAAATGATGACAGTTTATTAATTTGTTTCCTGTGGTGTTTTTAAACCAGACATCCTAGCTAGGTAGCATTGTGTGTGCCATGCAAAGTCACTGTACTGATAGGGAAAGGTCTGTCACATCTGTTCTTGTTATTACCTTGTGTTTTCTAGGAGTAAGCACACCTTGGAAAAAGATAACTTGTGATGCTATACACAGAAGTCATTAGTTTTGTCATCCTGGAATGCTTCTCGAGAAGGTCTGTGTGTCTTTTGATTTGCTACTTCATCTTTATCAGTGTCATTCCCTAAGACACTGTGTCAGTGTTCCTGTGAGAATGTCCTCTAATGCAGTGACCCACTAATCTCTTCTAAATTGCTTTTTTACTGCTTTTGATTCCTGAAATGTGACAAAGTAAATAGAATTTCAGGCTGTGCTTGCATCTCTGGTATTCCATGGATATTGTTATTATTTATTTATAAACAAATGGAGGCAGCACATTCACATACATGCAGTTGGAAGTGTCATCTTGAGTTCCTCTGCTGTTGCAGGCTCTGTTATATCAAGCACCACCATCAATGTAGTGACTCCGTTTTTTAATGGATAAGACACCTTAAACACGTTCTCCTTTTGCTGCCTGTCACTGCAGCACTGGCAGGGCATCATTAGTGTATAAATGCATTTTAATCTTAGGCCTCCTTGGTGGTGTGGAGTGGCAGGAGGTGCTGCATCTTGTACCCAGCAGTGTGGGTTTGGTTTCTTAGCGTCAGATGCCCTGATTTGCTGTTCTGCAACCAAATTGTCCTAATACCTGAGAAGCTGCTGCTTATTTTCAGCCTAATGGCCAGTTTATATCTCTTTTATTCTTGTGTCAGCTTTTTTCTCTGCCTTTGCCCCATGTTAATGGCAGATAACATCCCAGTTTGTCCATCAAGCTAAACATCTCAGCTTCTCTGTCCTTCTCTTGTAAGACAGGCACTTCTGGATTGTTGTGGCAGCGCTTCTCTGCCCTGTTCTGTGTTATGAATCTCAGTCTTGAATGTTGAGGCACACCATAATATGCAGTTTTTGAAAGAAAGCTGTTTTACAGAGGTGTTAATACTTTTCTGTCTTGTGAAAATGCCTTGATTGATGCTTCCTAACATTACATTTGTCTCTTTCATAGCTGACTCTTAGAGACCATATATTCTCCACCTTACTAATTTCTTATTGATGAGCTCTCAGCTTATTGCAGGAGTTTTTACAGTTAGTTCCCAAGTGCAGAATCACAATATTTTTTTGTTCATGAGGGATTCATTCCACATTTCTATTGTTCTTGTCAGCAAAGAAAATAGTTTCTTTTGGGGCAGTTGTTGTTATCCTCCTCTATGTTGGCAGTGACACCCCACATCACTGACTGTCATTAGCCCACTTGTTTATGCCAAGGTTATTAAAGAAAACTCTAAACCAGATTTATCCTTGAAAAATTCCAGCAGCCAAGCTCCCCACTGTCTGACATTCTTCTCCTTCATACCTCTTGTTGCTGTTTTTCCTTCACCCAGCTGCCTACCCACCAGCTACTACTTTCTAAATTGATAAATGGTTTCCACTAGAAATGCTTTACTGAAGTCTGGCTATATAAGACTGACTGAATTTCTTTTGTCTTTGTCTAATACATGGATTATTTTACCATGTCAGCCTGGAGAACTCCTTGAATTTTAGCCCATTTTATCTTTGTGTACATGTAATTTGTTAACCTTCCTTTCAAAATTTGTTCTAAATTCTCGTATACTCCTGACAGCAGATTTACAGGATTGTATTCATTCATATTACTTCCCTAATTTTTAATGCAGGGATTACATATACTGTTCTCCAGTCCAATGATATCATTTCTAATTGGACAGACTTATAAAAATACTTGCTACAAGACCATAGGGGACTTGTTTCTATGATGTACAAAAAAGGCGTAGTTCTGTTTAGCTTTTTTTGCTGAAAGGAGCTTCTAACCACAGTGAGATGAGAGAACTGCTCAGTGTGTGCTATAGGGATGAGAAATCCTAGGCTGGTTTTTTATTTAGCCTTTAGTCTTTATAATGTATGCATTGGTTTTCATTTCAATGGTTGTTTACAAAAACAGATCTTCTTGGAATAAGAATGGGGGGGGGAAAAAGAATAATACAGTGGTTTCCATTAAAGAAGAAAAAAAATCAACTGTTGTCATTATATACGACAAAGGGAAATTACTTTGGTATCTGACTTCTCACCAGCTGAGTTGGTAATAGAAATTGAGAAGCACTGAAATAATGTTCTTAAAGAGCTGCTTTCATTTTGATAGAGCTGCCTTTTTCTGGCATTTTAACTGTTTTTGAGCAGTCATCAACTATCTTGAATGTAACCTGACATGGCAGTACATATTATAATCTTTTATTAACATAGGGGTTATGATGACAAATTATGCCAGCGACGTATTTATTCACAAATGTTGTCAGCAGAATGTAGTCCCCATATCAGTCTAATTTAATGAATTTCATAGAAAATACCTTATTTTTTCATCTTTCTTTTTAACTTCTTTGCCTGATGATGAACTTAATCTTAGGAAGGCAGAATGCCATCTTCTGAACTGAGATTTGGAAGTATTTGTCCAAGACTTGAGGTCTTTTTGACCGAAAAACCCTGTGAACTATCTAAAAGACCCGAGTGATGGAGGGAGCAATGATTTACGTTCATAGTTGTAGTTCCTCTGTGTCCCTTAGCAGTAGGTGGGGAATTGCTCTTCACACACTGATGCAGAGAGGAGAACGTGCAGTGTTGAGTCACTGGTAGCGCAACCGTGAAGGTGTCTGGTAAATAAGGCGACATTGGGGGAGTGGTTGTCAGATGGTCCAGCTATAAACCAGAGGGTGTTCTTTGGTTTCCCTCCATCTTCCATTGTGGTTTTCAGTTTGCTGCATGTGGATTTCATGGGTGATAGGGCCTGTTTAAAAGGCAGTCTGACTCATTTCAGCCGAACTGTGCACATGAATATAGGAAGCAACATTTTAATTTTGGTTAATCTTCTTGTGCCTTGTCTAAATGCCAAGACAGAGAATTTCCACATCAAAAAAAATGTCCAGGCGAACTTTGGTTTTTTGATTTTAACTTTTTCAGAGCTTTGAAAACAGGAGGGGAAAAACCCAAACCAGCAGTGAATCCTAAGTATGGTTATCACCTGGATTGCATTGTGGGATCAACTCTGGAATAATAATAAACATTTCTCTAAGAAATGTATAGGCTTTGTGTAGAAACTCAGTGAAGAATATGATTTATAATAATTTCTCAGCCCCCAATTTTGCACTGATGGCAGATATCAAATAGCAGAAGAATTTTTTTAGCATATAAGGCAGAGCTTGTGCACATATTTAATACATTTTTAAATAAAAGAGGTAGTTTGATAAATGGGTGGCCTGGTATTGCAATCACACACAGAATGGACAGCTGTACTATCACTTCCCCATCAGTAAAACAGGGTTTATATTTGCATTAGACACTAATGCAAATGCCTTTACATTTTCCGTTTGCTTAGGTATAAAATGATTTGGGTAATGGAGTCTTTATTGCACTATGCCTTGTGGCTGTGCAACTGATTTAATCCAGTATTTTACCTACCATTTTCTATGGTAGGTAAGAAGATTGTATAGTGTAGAGAGCTGTAATTTAATAAAATTTTTGAGACCTTGAAAAAGGTGTTTTGCCTTCCAGGGATTTCCATCTCCATTTAAGTATTTGCATGGCTTTACAGCTAAGTGTTGACAGGGACGTGTAGCCTCTCATCCATTGGGGTATTGCACCTGAAGAGGAAAAAAAAAATGTTAAATGTTTTAAATTGTTTTTGAAAGATTTCTAATTCTCTTAAGACAGCACCCAAATATTCATGCTTTTATTCCCTGTCAGAGGCCATCAGCCATTACATGTTTCTTGGCTGGATCCCATACTTAATTTGTGGATATTCACAAGTTAACTAATTATAAGTAAAATGGAGACAAATTGCCTGTAGAGACCTTTCAGCCTTTGTGTAGAACTTGAAAAGATGGTAAAGTGCAGGTAAGCGTTTGCACTAAGCATCCCAAAAATGTAGTGTACTGCTGCACTCTGGCAAGTACCAACATCTCATCGGGGTTGGACCTGATGATCTCTTGAGGTCCCTTCCAACCCCTACGATTCTGTGATTCTGTTATGAGTTTTGTGGTGTTAGGCTTCACTTGCTTTTCTTAGGACTAAGGACCTGTCAATAGGTTGCAATACCTTTCGGTACCATTATATAGAGATACAAAGAGAAATCTGGTAAGTGTAACTGAACTGCGTTACATGTGGAGATGTACTTGCCCTTCTATATTAATCTTCTCTGAAGGTGTTTTTCCATACTAGTTATAGGAGGGAAGGATTTTCTATATGACCTAAGCGAAGTAAGATCACAGATTTCATTCGCAATCAATTTGTAAGTCTGAATTTTTATTTTTCTTGGAGAAAAAAAGAAATTCCAGGTGCACTTTTGTAAAACTCAGGTGAGTTTGTTCTGCATCCACTTATCCTTTTAAGGATGATACAGTGAGTTTTCATTTTTCCCAAATCCCAGGCTCTTCGGCTGTGCAGCAGCTGGTTGGCAGCTGCAACCTCTTAGTTCCTGACTTGTCACCTCACGAGCTTCTAAACTTGCAGCTCCTTGGTGGTTCAGTTCCTACGCTCCTCAGCTCTACTAGTCTAGCAGCACTGACATACTTGAGAGGAAATCCTGAAATTCCTGTTTGGTAGGAAACAGGAATAATTCAAATTTTTATTCCTTTAGGGAACAAATGTTCCCTAGCTTATGTTCCAAAAGTTGGTATTGTTTGTGGAGTAGAAACATGAGAATTCCTGCCCAGCTCTGCTCCAAAGTCCCTTAAATGACTTTTGGAAATCCCATGCTGAGTCTTTGGCTGCATTCAGGAAGGATCACAAGCAGGGAACAGTTATTGCCAAGTTTTCTGTGGCAAGGAGGAGAATAATGTATTGATGAATTAAATTTGAACTTTTGCTTCATTTTACCATTTGTGATCATTATTATTGCCTACACTAGAACAATTCTCAGAGTTTGGCCTACGGCTACAACTATTCTGTTCCATCTGTTGCAGAGATGCAAATTTAAACAGGCAGAAAATGCTATCCCAAGTCAGTCCATGTATAACTACATCAAGGCAAAATTTGCTACTTTTCAATACAAGAAAATATACTTTGTAAAAAAGGCTTGCTAAGTATGCTCATCTCAGGTGACTTCACGGCTCCTTCTCGTAATACATCCATTCGGTGCTTTGGAAGGAATGGCAGGGTGGCAGGTGGTGTAGTGCAGAGAAGGCTCTTGTGCCTGCTGATGCATTAGCTGTATCAAATAAACCTCCACTGATTTTACTAACACAGAGGTATAAATGATAGAAACTGCCTAAGGGCCTTCCCATTCCTTTGGAGGAATGACAGCTTTGGTGGGACCTTGCAACAGCAGAGCAATAGGGGGAAAATGATAGGTAGGTAGGGTAGTAGCTGCTGTAGCAAAAGACAGCAAGGTCCTTGTGTTCTGTGTTTCCAGGCCGGTAAGTGCAGTATTTTGAGTGTTGAGGCTGTGTAAATAAAATGTTAGTATCAATTTGAAGGATGTTTTAGTTCATACCCCTTCAATGTTCAGCATAAAAGTTTGAAGGGGCAAGGTATCCACATCCTTTCATTTCTATGTGCCCTTCCTTCTTTCCCTGTCCTTACTAATAATTTCAGCATCTCCCCCACCTGCCCTTCTTAAGCAACCTGTCATACCTCTATCCCTGTTTCTTCTATCCCTTTCTGCTAAGGATATTGTATTCTCTTCCTACGGCTGTTAAAGTGGTGTGTCTTAAATCTCCTTTACTATGTTGTTCTGCCTGTTGGGAAGCAAAGCTTTGACTGTGGATATAATACAGTTTTGTTTGAAGTGGTAATTAAATAAGAAGCAGTATACTGGGAGGAGAGTTGCCAAGTGCCTAAGAAGGGAGTGGAAATGTTAATCTTTTCATGGTCTTCTGCCACCATTTGCTTAGGAAAGTAGAAGGCATGGGATACCTTCTGTGGTGAAAGAAGTTCTAAATAAAGTGTTTGTTTCCAGCTAAGCTCCTGTTTGCAGCCCACTACAAAAAGCACAGATCTTAAAAGCCACTCTCACTTCGGGTCCCAGTGAAGCTCACATTTGATTATTTGTTTCCCAGTTTCTTTGTCAGCTCAGCATCAGTCCTGGCTCCACCTCACGCAATTTTAAGATCCTGTTCAATAAGCAGAACAAGTATAAACACGGTTCTGTACTCCAGTTATCCAGGGGGGAGGCGGGGTGTGCGGAAGAAGCCCCATGGAAATGCGCAGCAGCATGCTTGGTGGGGTGTTTGAACAAGACAGATCACTTCTCTTTAAATTTGGAGCATTGCCCTAACTTTGAAATTCTTCACTTTCTGGTCTGTTCTGTCCAACCCTACGTCCTTTCCGTGCGTTTTTCTCTTCCCAGCCTGCATTCCCCTCCTTCCACAAGCACTGCTGACTCTGCTCCCTCCTTTTTCTCCCTTGCCCACGCTCTCAGAGTATCGCTGGCTCCACGCCTTACTCAGCCAGGATAGTGTGATGAATACTGCATACTGTTCAAATGTGCATGTCTGATGTGCAAAGTTTTAAAGTAAATGCTTCTGAAGATAGAAAATGTGGGGGGAATATCACAAACCAGAGTCAAGAAAATTGCTGTGTTTTTTAAAGAGAGAAAACACGTTGAAAATTGTAATTTGTAAATGACACGTATGCCTGCTGAGTGAATCATATGCAGTGTTTTAAAAGCTGGGGTGTATCAAAAAAAATCATGTAAAATAGGGACCTCAGGATTGTCTGTTTAACTGCCCATCTCCAGGGCAGTTCAGCCATACCTCAAACACTACTACCAGTGTTTATCTAACCTTTTCAAAGAGGAAATTTGAAATTATGGAAATTAAGCAATATCTCTAAGCAGCATATTTAATTCACTGGTGGTTTCTTACACCTCTGAACATGGAGGACATTTTACTACTTCTTTGCAGCAATGCTTCATATACATGTTATATACTTGTTAGCTGCTTCTCAGTCTCTCTCTTCCCCAGACAGAACACCTCTCATTCTTTCAGCGTTTGCTCAAAGGTCCTTCTACCCAGACACTTCTCATCCTTGTCTTTTTGTCTGTAGATTCTAAGTGTTGTACAGTCAGTGGAATTTTTGAAATGTAGAGTCCTAAACTGAACAAACTGCTTTGGAGGAGGCTTTGTTAGCTCTTAGTGCTGCAATGTTTGGGGGTTTATTCTCCCAGCAGCGTGACAGTGTTGACTGATGTTTAATTTCTAATCCATTTTAACCTCCCAGGTCCTCTTCTGTCTCCTAGTCCATCATTTTGCATCCCGTATTTGTGCAGTTGATTGTTGTGACCTTCAGCTCGCTGACAAGATCTGAAGTATAACACTTATGTCTTTACTGAGGCACATCCTATTTATTTCAGGCCACTTTTCCATTTCCTGAAGATTGTTTGGGATTCTAGTCCTGTTCCCCAGCAGGTTTTGCCCTTTGCAACTTTACGTGGTCTGCAGATGCAGCAAGTGTACTACATCATCCAAGGCATTGATGAGATGGCGGTACACTGAGTCTCAGTAAGACAACAAGCTAGTGATAGCTAGTGGTAGCTATCCTTCAGCAAGTTTCTCAACTAGGAATGTGCCTGCTTTATCTCACTTATATTCCCTTTGGTTCATTATAAAAATGTTGCATGAGGTAGATTTAGGGAATAATTGGTAGGTTTTCTAATAATGTCATAGGGAGTTCGGATTGATGTCATTTGTGTTGAGTGCTACTGATCACCTTGCTATCTTATGTGTGTCAATAGATTAAATCGTTGTTGTTCTCCTACCTTGCCAGCAATTACATATAGGCACGCTAAAATCTGTTTGTATTCTCCTTTTCCTAGCCTGTAGATCTGCCTCTTTCCACTCTCCCAGTCTTCCACAATTTCTTGAAGACTTTCCTTGAAAACTTTTCTCGCCTACGAAGTTGTTGTCATTGCTTATATCAGGCTGACACTTTTTACTTATGCTTCCTTGTAATTATTTGCTTGTAGGTGCCAGATAGTGTGCAAGAAAATGTCAACCTTTCAATTAATATACTATTTTTAATTACTCTTACTCTTCCCCATCATTTAGCAAAGCTGTTCTTGGATGGCTTTTTGAGATGAAGGCTGTTGTTCTTTTCAGCTGTTTGTGATGTGCCTTTTCTATTTTATTCTGGAGTCTTGGGGCCAGGTTCTGACCTAACCTCAGTGCCTCAGTATCTTTGGTTGTCAGAAGATGTGATCTTCAGTCAGAATAAGCCGAGAGCATTTAAACTGTCTTAAGGTAAATCATCCTAACTGCGCCCCAGGCCACATTTAGGAGGTGAAGCCATCTTTGCTTTTTGCCCTTTAAGGCAAACTCAGCAGATATCTGAGTCATCTGGGAAATGAGCTCACTGAGTTTATATGAAATACTTCATTGACTTAACTTTTCTCTCCTTTGAATGTAGTGCTTCTTTAAAGTGCTTGTACAAAGTTATCTTTCTTCCCTTTTACCACACATCCGGGGTGAAAACCTTGCCCCACTGAAATCAGTATGAGCTTCAGTTAGGTCAGGAATTTCACCCTAGAATTTAAAGTACGGTTATACTGTGCAAGCCTCAAGCGATGTGCCTCGTTTTGCTAAGCTTGCTTCTCTCCAACCGCTATTTGGTCACAACTATATCGGGAATAAGGAGACCAGTGCATATAATCTTGATTTTTGTACAGACAAAACCAATGGTACACAAATGTTTATGTTTTTATAACAAGTCCAAGTTATCTGGAATCTACTTTATTACATGTTAAATAAATTTGGATAAAGAATGGATTTGTGTCTCAGTGAACAATCCCAGGAAATCTGAGCTGAATTGATGACCCTGACATTGGCATTACCTTAACATACTTTCATTTTTCCATCTGTAAAATGAGGATAATGATACTGGTATTTCTTTAAAGCCCCTGGAGATCTTTGGCAGAGAATTTTAGGCTATGTTCTGTAAGTGACACTGCTTTACTTTCCAGAAACCTTTTCAGGCTTCCATTAAAGAAAAAAAAAAAAATTAGTAGTTCAGCTTTTTGTACTGGCACTTAGAGACTCCAGTGTTGTTAAACCTGTGAGATCTCTTCCATCACTCTTCTGAGTGATGAGAGATGGACTCTTCCTTTTGCAGATCCTGGTCTTTGTACTGAACTAGAGAAGGTCAACATTTTGCCTCCCAACAGAAACATCCACCAGTAGATGCTTCCATGGAATGAGCATGACAGTTGTCTTGCACTGAGAAAGGGAAGCTTGTGTAGGGCTCCTAATAGAGCAGTTGTTTTGGAGTCCCAGTAGAGAGCTAAGTGCCTTTTAGAATATATTTAAATTAATGAAGGGATTAAAGGATGTTGGTGCTTACAGTAGCAGAGAGCTGTTCTTAATGACATAGAATAGTGGTTCAGAAGGGAACAGGTCTGACTACACCATCACATAAAAAACAAGGAGAAAAGAAACCAAGTTTGCTTGAAGATCAAAAATTCTACGTTTGCAGGAGGGAAAGATAAAGAAACTGAGAAACCTCATTATGTTGTGGCAGTTTCTTGACTATCACAGTGAAGATTTTCTAATTATCAGGAGGGTTTTGTTTGGGTTTTTTTGAGTAAGTGAGGATTTTAAATGAGGTTTCAGAAAAGTGGCTGTTACATAATATTTAGCACTGAAATGTCCCGAGGTTTTTGTGCGACTCCCTTGGCACGGAGTCAAGTAGGGATAAAGTACTTATGTTTCTATGTCTCTTAAAATGACTTTTTCAACACGCTGGATGGCTCTGTGGTCTCAGGGGAGCAGCCTAGGCCAGACTGACAGTGGAGTTGCATCATAGGCTGCCGTCCCAATGGAAACAGGAATAAGCAGGCAACTGCCATTAGGGGCCACTGTGGAGACTACAGCTGCGTGTTGGAAGTACTGTTTGCATTCCAGAGAGTAATTGCACATTGCTAGAACATGTCCCACTTTGCTGCACAGTGGAACTAGGCGATATTGGCTTGGTGGAGGAAGGAAAGAGAACTACGTACTGCAAGTTGGAAAAGTTTTAGACCCATATGTCTACTTCATGGCATATTGTCTGTGAGATATGTACATGTGGAGGACTTTGAAAGCATGTACACTTCAATTCTCAATGTCACAGCCTCATATGTTTTCCAAGTTTCGAATCTAAATTGCTATTCTGATATTTTTTTCTGATGTGCTTTTAAAGCCAAGGTTTTTCAAACTTCACCTCCTTGTTTTGGGAAACCAGTTCACTGCCTGTTAAATTTTACTGTGTGATGTCTTTATCCCAACAGTCTGATTTTTTCTTCATTTCTTCCTGTTATGCTTAGATCTTTATTTTAATCCACAAAGTTCCTAGCTTCACATCTTCAAATATTTGTGGATTTCATGTAAGCTGATTTTTACATCCTCTTCACTTTAGGTCTCTTAGGGTCTTTGGATTTCTGCCCTGTGAGTCCTTGTATTGTTGTCCCACATTAAGACGATCAGCTCTGAATGCATGGTCCTAAAATGATCCTTTCCTTGTATGTGTGTATGTACATCTTCCACCTCTGCCTCTACCCCATCTCTCGTTTGGTAATTTGTTGCCAAAGCAGTTGGCAAATTTGTGTTCCACACATACCTTTCACAGGTCATTTCTGAAAACTGTTTTCCCTTCTCTGGTGGCAAAATGCAACTTAGTTAATTTTAACTCTTAAGACACATTAGCACAGAGAAATGATTGAAATGTTTATTGCATAGTGGACAGCTTTTAGGGTGGCGATTGTGCATTCAAAGGTGATTGCAAAGAAGGGAAGGCAGGAGTATCTGGCTAATCTCTGCACATGAGGAAAAACTGTGCTAGCCTGTGACTGCTGTAATGTGTCCTGGGGGCATTGGTGGTTGGCATCTTTCTGCTCCTCTGCCTTGTGCTGGAAGGCTGGACCACCTTGAAGCACCTCCAGGGTGGGTAGCAAAGTGCAAAGGCTGCTTTAAAACTGTAACTGTGTTTTTCTCCCTCTCTTTGCCAAGCATTCTGTGGTGAGAGCTAATGATTGGCACCGCTGCCTCTCCACATGCTCCTGCTTAGGAGGGCACAGGCCTCAGCCCATGGGCATGCACCTCATGCAGCCCTTCATGATTGTACAGTCTCTGCCAGCCTTATTACAGCTTATGTTCACTTTGGTCTTCTGGTAGGAGGGTGAATGATCCTGCAGAATATAAGATGATACAGAAATAGGTCAGTTTTCTTAATTTCTATCTCATGTATTTGCTTATGTTTTTCAAGTTGTATTGTCTTTTTCTCTCTAGCTGAGATTGCTGCCTTCCTGTGTCCAAGTGTGTCTTTTCTCTTAGGCATTAAGGGTGTTTGTCCAGTCTGCATTTCCTTAGCCTATTCCTCATAGCATTTTCCAGTGAGCTCATTAGTGAAATATATAAAGGGAGCTTATAAGAAAGATGGAGAGAGACTTTTTACTAAGGTCTGTAGTGACAGGACAAGAGGCAAGGGTTTCCCAGAGAAGCTTTGGGCAACCTGGGCTAGTCCCTGCCCACGGACCCTCCAGCCAAACCATTCTGATTCAGTCCTGAAAATAAATTGACCTATTTAAGGGGTATTTGGTTTTTGGAATTAATGTCTCTTCTTTGTTCACCAGTGTGATGTTTAATGTCCTGCTCAAGTTCAGTTCTTTTTCTCAGTCCACCAAGACCTTGCCTGAAACACTTTTCTTTCTGAGTACTCACGCTTGATCCAGCTGTACGGGTTCTTGCTGCCTCTTTTGTCAGCCTAAGGGGACACTTGTGGGAAAGTGCTTATTGCTCCTTGGGTTTCTGTCATACACTTCTGGTTCAGAGGAATGCTTTGTGCTGTGTTTGCTTGGCTAGAAGAAAGCATTTTGATTTCAAACCATTAGAAAGAGTGTATTCCGCAAACCAAACTTCTTTTTACCTTGCTGCATTACTCTCCTTGATGGCATATTGATTTACTTTACTCAGCCAAATTGGGCCTGGCCCAGCTTTCTGCCCAATTATGTGACTCAGCGTCTTGCAATTTCACATCTTAAGCAGGGCTCAGACAGGTTCCTCCATGCTGGGATCAAGCTCTAACAGCAGGTTCTTCCTGTGCATTTCTTTTGGGCTTATGATGAGCAAACATGGTGCAGGTATAGCTGGAGGCAAAAGGAGAGGGTTCCACCCCAGTCGTTGGACACCACCTCAGCAGCATGTGGGATTTCTGCTCCTGCAGCAGGCTCCTGCTTTCCCAGGTGGCACCATGCAAATGAACAGGGCTGGGCAGAGATGAGTTTGACACTTTACTGTCTGTACTGTATAGGTCCTCGTGTCCTCTGCAGAGGCTGTGTTGAGGATGTGCAGGATTCAGGTATCTTGAGCACAGAAGGTGTCTCTAGCCACCACATTTCCTCCAGAAGGTTTCTTTCTTTATTTAACAGCAGCATGTAGCTTTACATTCAGAGTTTGTGCTAATAGTCTAGCCATGGGTATTTAAGTTAGAGTAAAATTTCAGATCACTTGTTTAGGAAAAGCTGTTCAGTCTGGCCCAGTGCTATGGTGATGTTCGCTGAGGGTCTTAAGCTGGTCAGGGGATGCTGTTTGACCTGACAACTCACTGCTGCCAGAGGCACTTAAGCATCTGAATGGGGTCGGGGTGTCAGGTGAGCATGAGAATAAGCAAGATGAGAGATGTGGAATGGGAGGAGTTGAGATGAGTGCAGCACCTCCACTCTCCCTTTTGAGATACTAGCCTGGCTCCATGTCTCCTGAGGGTTTTAAACAACTTTCTGAGGCTAGGAGAAGCAGACCTGCCTTGCTTCTGGCCACTTGCTTCCTGTGTGTTGGCATCTAACTGACCCCCTTTGAGCCAGCGCAGCTGACTAAACCTCCAGAAAATTGACTGGTTATGAAAATGTGAGTTCTTTGTCTGAGCAGATCAGCTCAGCACCAGAGCCCGTTCCAGAGGGCAGCAGGGTGTCTCTTTCAGGAGCAAGCCTCAGACTGACCACTGCCCTGTGAAACAACTGCTTACCCTAATGCCTTCCTCTAGGCAGGTCTGGAGCTTGACCAGTGCCTTCAGACTGCCTCTGAACCTAGGAAAAAATAGTTGGCTGATATAGCTGTGCCTAGATCTCTCCTAGTGCCGATGAAGCTCCAGTGGAGTATTACAAAAGCTGCTTTGACATTCATGCTTCCTTTTTGACAGACTAGTTACTGTATTTTTAAGTAACATCATATAGTGCTCCTGGCTGTATAATTTACAAATTGCATATTGCTAGCCCAGAACTCTAAATTTTGTATTCAGTCACTGTGATAGGTCTTGTGCTGCTTTGTTAGAGCATGAATTTTCAGGCTGACAAACAGTGAGGCTTTCCCAGTTTCTGTTGCTGGAGGTTGGTGACGCAGCACTGTCTTCAGCAGAAGACAGCACTGTAGTTCATAACAGCAATTCGGTTTTTATGCAGTAATAATTAAAAAAAAAAAAGTTTGTATTTATTTGCTGGTCAATTATCATCCCATTTTTTAAGCTTCATATTCACTATAAGATAAAATGAAAAGAAATCCAAAAGGAAAATTAAGTCATTAATGTAGGCTTTGCTTCTAGCTTTCACTTCATTTGATTGTAAATTGTTTGCAGTAAAATTGCAAATTAGTGGCTCGGATAAAGCTCTATAAATTACTTCAATATCAGATTTAAATGAGGAGGAATCAGGCCTCTAACCTTCATGGAGTATAACTATAGCTGGATACGTTCCTAGGGGCTAATTATCCATTCCTCCGTATCATTTGCTTGAACTCTCGATTGCTCACTGCTTAATGCACGTGGGGTGGATGCTGGAAAATGCCTAAGAAGATGTGAGATGGAAACTTGGGCAGGGAGTTGCTCTCACAGGAACTCCTCTCAAGAACTCGTGTTGCTTTCCAAGAGTAGTGCAAAATTTACATCCTGAGCTGGCAGAGAGAGGGGCAGGGGTCACCCTGAAAGCAGGATTTCTACCCTTTGTTAGATGGACAGGTTGAAATGGCCATCTCTCCTGGAAGGAAAAAGTATTGCATGAACTTCACAGTCAGTTGACTCTGTACATCTTACCTAGGTACAGTGTCCTAAAATGTAGGCAAGGTAAATTTTGGCTTAGTGTGAGGTATTAGTACTGTCACTTCATTCCTTTCATGACTGAGAGTGCTTCTTCCTATTTATCACATAGCTAAAAGGACAGCTCTTTCCCTTCTCAGACCTGTGAAGCAGAGTCTTTTTGTTGCATCTGGATTGCTTTTACCAAAAGCCAGAGTGAGAGGAAGAATAAACTTTACAGGCAATATTTTGAGTTTTTAGAGATCAGCCATGGAGAGAGGGAGAGGAGAGGAAGAAATCCTTTCATAGAGGCTCTGTTGGGAGTGTGGTGGCTGTGGCCGGGCGGGTGGGAGGCGCTGCCGGCTGGGGGCTCATCTGCCTGTGCACAGTCTCACTGCTTCTGCGATGCAGAAAATCTGAGCTCGTTTGTGGGCATAAATAACTGGAGTCAGGTATTAATTAGAGAGTATAATTTGTTTGGAGAGTCGAAGATTAAAGGAACTCTTGTTTCCCTGTCAGAACAGTTTTGCCTGCATTGCGCTGTCTGGTAAGTCAGGTTGCATAGAGGGGTATTGTGGGTTTCCTGAGAGCAAACCAGGGTACACTGGTATTAGGCTGATACTTTTGGCTGTTTCCCTCTCTGCTGCACTCCTTATGCCTACGGAAGGGCTTCTGCTCCCTTCACTGCCAGGTGTGATGGCCTCAGAACTCTGTGGGGTGGCCTCCGTTAGCTGTATGGGGTATTGGCCCAGCCATCAGTGGGGAAGGCTCCTTCACCTCACGCATTCAAAACACAGTGCCAGCCATGTGCCCCACTTTTTGGATTTTAAACCTCTGTCTAATTCAAACTTACTTTCTCTGATGCGAGGCTCCTCTCTGATGCGAGGCTCCTTCAGCCTGGGCAGGGCAAGTGGCAACACTCGTCTGTTGTCAGCTTTGTTCAGGCTGTGGGGAAGTAACAGTAGCTGCTGTTGTGTTCCCTTTGTAAAACAACAGAAGCGAGAGCAAAGTGCTTGACTAGGAGGAGTAAAAATAAAAACAAAACTGCGAGGCAGATCCTATTTATCTGTCTCACCGGGTAAAAGCAGCCACACAGTCTGTGAGTGGGTACTGGCAGCAGCCCGGGCTGGGAGGGGAGGATGGTACTTGCCATTGTTAACAGTATCATTCAGCTGAAACAAAGCAGGCAGCTAAAGGATGTAGAGATATGGGTTTTCCTGGTTGGGGTGGTGATTGTTATGTGGGTTTTGTTTAGTCATACTGCTTTTTGTTCTGCAGGGATGAAGATGGCTTATCTGTGGCTTTGTTGCTTTGGGGACAGTTTGTGTCCTTAGTAGTTGCTTATCCTTTAGAACTAGGTGACCTTGCTTCACTGTGCAAAAGTGGGGTCTGGGAGAAGCATGGGGTGTCCCTGGCTTGTTTCAGTTGGATATACTGTGTCACTAGAACAGTTAAATTTCACCAGTGCTGGGGCGGTACCTGCTGTGCAGCCACATCATACGCCAGCTTGGGGGCCGATGTTGCTTATGCTGTCACTACATATTAAGAATTGGTGAGCAATGCACACTAGATTGCTTTAGACGTGGTTTATATATGATCCCTAACACACCCTGACAGACCGCGCTGCCGCAGCTGCGCTGCGTTGGTAGTACCGGAAGGAGTATCTGCCGATGTTGTTAAGTTTGGAATATGGGTTCATTTGCAGCCTCGAATCCTTATTTATACATAGCTTTATGAAACAGGCATCTGTTGGGATGATAGTTTCTGTCCAGAGGTGAATCTGTATGGAGAATTTCCACCAAAAGTAACTTCCACATTCTGCAGGTCTAGAAAACCATGTGTCACCCACTTCTTGTGACAAGGGATGTGTCAAACTTGCCTTTACACACTAGGTTTCTGAAGGACCAAAAAACTGATTTTTTAAAGAAAATACTATCTTTTGACAGAAAGCAGAAGGGAAAAGGCTTGATGAGTACTGAATTAGGCAATGCTTGTTGCTCCATTGTTTGTGAAATTGGTGGTAAACAGGTTTGTTTGTAGAGGGCCAGATCTGATTGCTGTTGGACCACTTGAGTCATTTGTGGACTGTGGATAGACGAACACTGGAGCTTGAATGTTGAAGGAGAGAAATAAATGAATCTTTCTGAGTGCTCTGTATTTGCTTCACACCTGCCTTGTGTGTCTCTCATGTAGCTTGTGTCTCTAGAGTGTGTGAAAAAGACCGACTCAGATCTTGGGGTGAAGGAGGAGAGAGAAGCTGGCTATGGCTTTTTTTAAGCAGAGAAGAAGGTCTGGGAATAAGGAAAGACAGGGAAGAGAGAAAGTGTGAAAAGCAGGGACATGAATGAGAAAAGATGAAAAGACAGAGCAGGACGAAGGAGGAAGTGAAACATAAGGAAACCCGAGTGTGAGTGTCAAAGGAAAGAGAAAAGGAGGGAAGCAAATAGAGGGAAACAGAAAGATTGCGTAGTATCGTGTTGGGGTTTTTTAATATGCAAACCCAGAAGTGTTTCAAGATGCGGATGTGTATGTACAGAAATGAGGGCGTACCTTGAGCCTTTTAAAATATAGGCTGTAATCTTGAATTTTTCAACTCAAATTAGAGACATCTGGGTTTAGTGGAGCCATATCCCATTAACAGATGGCCCCATGAGTGGCATCTCATATACAGGTGCATCCATCCATCTTGCTGCTCCTCTGCCTTGGGTTGTCCCCATTCTGCCATATGGCCAACAGTGACAAACGGTGAGGCCTTGAGGGCACGTCCTGCTGGTAAGGGACTGACTGTGAACAGGTGAGTCCAGACACATCAGTTACCTGGCTTTGCAATGTAAAAGCGCACGTGAGACTGAATGGTGGGCACAGGGAGCATCGTGCTACTGCGCTGCTTGGGATGAAATGGGGTATGGGATGTGTAGTCAGCATAATGGTAAAGACAGCATCCGGTGCGTGCCTAAAGCATGTGCTAAATGGGCAGCAGGAGCACAAACAGAAAAAAAATCAAGAAACTTTCATCCTGGGGACAACAACATAACATGTTTCTATAAAACTTGTTTGTTTGGGAAAATGTGTATGCGAGTTAATTGAAACATTCATTCCTGTCAGCTGAGAATTGATGGGAGGAACGCCAAAGCAGCCAAGTAGTAGCAAACTGTCTGAAGGCACATGTTTGGAGCCCTGTCTAGTCTGCAGCTTTTGAATTCTTCCTTTTTCCAAACTATAATGTGAACATTTAAAATCAGCAATGAAATAGATCAGGAAACGTAAAAGCAAATGGCAGTTTGAAAGGGGAGGGGAATGTAGTACTCAGATCTTCTGTGTATCAGGGTAAAGGAAACATGTTTTATATTGTTTGTGTATCTGCAAAGCTGTGGCATTATTAGAGATTCATTTCAAACAGAGGAGCTCAAAATAAAACTCCCGTTTAGGAACGGTTATACTGCTCAGTTTACCACATTTATATTTACTGTCAACTAACCCGAATCCCTCTATCCTGTAGAAATCATCAATCCTCTGGAAGGTGTCAGCATCTTCCCACACTGTCAGATTTGAATTTTTAATTTAGAGAATGAACTTGAGTTTAAATGCAACTCCTTTGGCAATGGAAGCTGCCTTTGAAGTTTTTGGCTCTTCTGCATTCCAGGTTTCCCGTTTTAAATTAAAAGAACAAAGCACACTTGAATAGTGCACTGTAAGCACCCTGAGAAACCTGCATCTTGGGCATCTGGCTGGTGGACGTGAGAAGCTAGACAGAAGGAGGTCCAGGGGCTTTCCATTCGTCTCCCCATCAAACAAGCCGCCCTAGGTAAGAGAAGTTCATGCCAGTCAGAACTAATGTGGTTGGCTGTATCGTCAATTACAGGGCAGCCAGACTAAAGGCTTCCCCAAGCAAGCTTACCCCGTGCTTTCTTGATGAGGGTGATGCAATACCCCACACTAGCCATTGTAGGATTTACAATTATGATCTCTTGGGCAGAAAAAAACCCCAAATTCATTGCACCTGCCTTTCTCTGAATTTCATAGGTCATTTCTGATCCAGCTTATATAGACCTTCCATGTTTATTTGCTGTCCATAGACCATGACCACTCCCAGCTTCTAGGCATCAAGATGAATGATTCCACTTAAACCGTGAAGCATCTTAGGGCGTACCTGTTTTGCAGGCATGAAGAAACCCAGGCCAGATGAGGTTTGTACTGTTTAAAGCTTCATGTCTGAAAAAATAAGGAATTGAAATTAACTTGAAACTTATCCAATTGCACCAGGTCTGGTGTATTATTTTCAGTCTAGACTTAGAGTGGAAATCATTTTAGCAACACTGGTGATGAATCTCTCACTCTCGGGCTGAATGATGGCTTCTCATCTTCACGCACTACCTTGGGGCATTCGGTGTTAGGTGAGGCGGCGCTGCCCCTGTGCAGAGTATGGTGTGGACTGCAGCAGCACAGAGATGCAGAAGACAAGCAGTGTGTCTGTCACCAAAACTATTTGTGTCACGAAGGGTTGGACAGAGCCAGCTTCTGAGTAGGGATCGGGTAGTTGAAGCTGGATCTAAACAAGTCAGAGCTGAGGGTAAAGGAGGAGAACTAGAGGATACCTTTGGCCAAATCTTTGTTGTCTTGTACAGTGTAGTTAGAAGCAGTGCTGGGTCCTTTTGTGCCATCAAGCTCTTGAGTGGCCACCTCTGGGATTAATGATTTCTGCCATCTCTACTCGGTGGGGAAGATTCTGCCTTAGCTTCGCTATGATTTTATGGGTGTCTCGCATCCCATCTGGGCTAGTGCAGTGCAGGGTACGTGGGCACACAGCCATTGGCTCTTAGGCACCTGCAGTCACAGGGAGTGCTGCAGCACTTCCCCTTAGCCTTGGGCACTGCTTCCTTGCTCTCAAGTACCACTACAGCTGCTGGGCCCTTTGGCTGCCTGAACAGGGGGCAAGAGCCCATCCCGGCTCCTGACTTTTGGTGACACTTAAGTTTGCCAGACTGCCCATCTCAGAAGGGATCTGGAACAGCTTCTGTGTGAAAGCATCTGGTGTATTTGTAAACTTGCTCCAATGTTTGAAGAGGTGTTGGGAAAATTTTATGTGCCATTTTCAGGTAAGTTTGAAAGACCTGGTGTATGTCATATAGACCATATACTTCATGTGTAATTATAAACATCATATATCATCAAAAATACTGAACACAGCTTGTGTATCTTTGCATGTGGGGGATCAGGTTTGTAGGTAAAATAGCAGGAGATGAAAAGGAAATAGTAATTCCAACTTGTACTAAAGATTCTGCGGTCAGTATGTTTGGTTTCACCCTTTAAGTAATTAACAGCCGTGTGGTCAGTGTGACTCAAACAATTACTGGCAGGTTTTTCTTTTTTATTGTTATAGTGCTTTGCCCAATTACAGCATTTAATAATTTCTGTTTTCTGAGTGATACAGTGCTCACTTGCTGGTAGAAAACTTTGGCCAGACTAATAGGGGAGAGATTTATATTTCTTTCAAATTGGATTCTATAAGCCGATTCAAACACACACCTTCCACCAGCCCCCCACCCCAGCTCCCAGAAAAACCCACCATGGTCAAAGAGAGCCGAAGACATCCAAATTTTTTTCCTCTGGCAAAGCTCTGTAGTGGTACCAAGCAGACTGTTTTAATGCTGCTGATGTTTGGATGGGAGCCGATTGCTGGTTGTGTATCAGGAGCCAGGGGTGCTGTGGGAAAGGGGCTGCAGAAGGTTGTGCCCACACTCACAGTTGGGGCTGTGCTGGGTGTGCTCCTGGGGAGCTGCTCCCGATACTGCTGCACCCCACAGGGGACCTGTTTGTGGGCTCTGAGGCAGCACTCTGCTCTGCAGGGAGAGCTGCTAACCTGAACCACCAAGTCGGTGTAGACGCAGTGGATAGATGTCTGGTCTCTTGAATAAGTGAATGGATAATGGGAGACCATAGGAACAGGCTCTTGCAGGAAGTAGCAATAGTAGTTGTGACTTACTGTTAGCTAAAAATCAAGGTCCACTATTAATAATCGCTTTTAAAAAAAAAAAAAAACTTTTAATGTTTTTGACTTGGCTTCAGTTACAGGAGACAATGAGGAAGCTCTTTTAGGGGCTAAAACAAAAGAGGGGACCAGCATTAAAACAGAGGGTAAGATGAGAAACACTGGGGTGATTATGTTTCTAGAATTGCTGCCGGTATTTTGACATAGCCTACCATGAGCAAGCTGCTGGATTCGAGAAGTGCCTGCACACTGAAGCCAGAAAGCACTTAGAGCCTTATACTGGTACTCTTAAATGTTTTTATTTAAAAAAAACCCAAAACACTCCACCCACCCTGAAATAAAAACCTAATTGCATGATGTGAAGATGTTTCCTAACAGTTTCAACTGGAGCACGTGCTGCCAGACTGAAGACTCCACACCAACTTTACTAATGTTACGATGTGTCAGCATAAAGGGGATGATGAGACCGTAAAGAAAAGCTGCTTGAACAGTTTCTTCCAAGTGACGTGCTTACTACAGGCCCATTTCTGAAATGCTGGTACTTCTATAAATTAAGGGATTTCTGCTCATTGAGCTACGTTGTTCAGGTGTCTCGTAAGCAGCTTCAGCTCCTACAAACCTAAACAGCTCCTACAAACCTAAACAGGCTTTTTTGTGATAGACTATCATATCTTGACTTTGCAGCCAATAATTTTTTTTAGAACCGACGTCTGTGATGAAGGAAACTATAACTGTGGTTTGCTTGATAGGTTCCAGTTATTCCCCGTTAATTTGGACATACGATAGTACTGGAACCACACTGTCAACCCTACAGCCGAATCCAGGCTAAGCCCATTTGACTCCTGGTTGGCTGGTTAATGTGTAGTTAAGCATAGCTTGAACTGATTTGGATTTGTTACTCTCCCTCTTCTGTCATTTCTCTCTTCTGCCCTGATTCCTATTCCTGCCCTCCAGCGCGGTGTTGCTCAAAAACCCCTCACTCGCTCTCCCGTGCCACCGAGCCAGCGCCTTTGCTCTTTGAAAACATGTTGCCATTTCTACAAACCATGGAAGAAAAATGATGTCATCTTAAAAGCTCCTGCTCTGCTCCCTGCGCTGAGTAGGCACATTCATACCCTTCCCTTCCATCCCCTCTGACAAGGCCAGCCCAGACTGACTTACCTTCCTTCATGGGGCTGCACATCCTGGCCTGTGTTCTCAGCAGAGCAGCGTGGAGTCCTGGCAATCTTTCACTGCTGTTTTAGGAGGGGATTAGCTCCTTAATTGTTTTTACATAAATACCGAGACGATCGTAGCTTTTATATGTCAGCACTTGCTGCGATTTTTCTTTCTCCCTTAAACACCAACTCAAGGAACAGATTTTACAATTCGTAGCTGCTCAGTCATTTTCTATGGCTTTTTAATCTCTAGAGGCCAGATGGAAGCGTGATCCTTCAGCACTGCTCCTTTTGCATAATGTAGGGATTGGAACACTTGAGTAGTCACAGACGTTTCAGTACATAAAGCTCCTTCTTCCTCCCCTGTATTTTCTCCTCTCACGTTTTGGTTTTCTTTAACGACAGTTTTCTACAGGGAAACACTGTCAGGAAGAAGTAAAGTAGATGCTTTGCCTCGGCAGAAAACAAGGATTTTGGTCAAGATTTGAGAGAAGCTGACACTCAAAGCGGTAAGTTTCCAAGACAGCAGATGTCTTACCTTGGTTTCACGGCACTGACAGAACTCATATGGAATGACCTGGCTTTTCCTCCTTCTTTGGAAGCTTCATTTCAAGCTCTCCTACAGTCCTAACTTTGGTTTTAGTTGTATTTATTCTCTGCTGTCAGACTGCAATCAATTGATTGAGATACATAAATCATAAACACCGAGTTTCCAGTTAAGATGCTGTTGGAAGAAGTCTTACGTACTCGAGCGGCTTTTTATAGCGAACTCCCTCCTTAGCCGGCTCCTGATGGGATCTTAGCGACAGGAAGCTCATGGGTTTCCCGTCTGTTTGCATAAGCCCATGTGACAAATCCTCTGAAGGAGGGGGCACTCGTGCACCTGTTTGTGGAAGGGGTACAGGAAAGGTCCCACGACATATTTTAGCATCTACATGTCACCGAGCAACTTGACCTGCTCTAGACTTCACAGGACATGACGGTATGAAATTAATGTCTAGGAAAAAAAGCAAGCCATACTAACATGAAAAAACACATTTTATTGCACTTAAGTTATAAGAAAATAAAATTTCTAAGTGAATCAAACCATAGACACAATCCCTTTAAAGGTTGTTTTCCTCCATCATGTCAGGTTGTTACATAACTAAAATTAACCAACTGGAATCTGATTGTTTTAAATCAGACTATAAATAAAACAAAAAAAAAGGGGGGGGGAGGGGAGGAAAAAAGATCGCCTAGGATACAGTGTTAAACCACTTTCACAGTTCAGCTTGAGTTGTGGCTCTTGGAGAATGAGGCAAACCCTTTGACTCTCTCGCTTCTCATTTTGTTTGTATGTGACATTGTTACAAAAACCTAAGTTTTTGCTCTGTCAGTTCCTCCCAGCAATAACTGTAACAGTTGTTTGTTTTCTTCTCAAATACTGTAAAACACTAAGACTGACCAACAACTTTATTTTCATTTTTGTATTTTATAATATTTTTTAAAAAATTTTGTCAGGTTTTTTTTTTCTTAATGTATGTTCATTCCATTCACCACAGCCCTCACAAAGAAAAATTTCCCCACAGAACAGGCTGCAATAGCTTTGTTCTAAGGAATGTGTTTTAATTTTTGCCCAGAAAAAAGAAAATAAGCTTTGCACACACACTCAATTCTTTATTTGCAGGCAAACTTCACTCTTAATTGTCTGAAACTCTTCCACTCTCAGCCTCTTAGAGGCACAGTTAGCTCAAGTTTCAGTGGCAAAAAGTCTTTTTCTGTAACCAAACTAGAGCAAATTTGGAATTCAGTCTGGGACTAAAACGTCACAGCAGAAAAAAAAATAAAAAAAAATAATTTGCTTTTCTTTCTTTCATTTAGCAGCATAAATAAGTTTGGCCACTGGGAATACAGTACAGGGGTGGGACAACAATCCCGTAATTGAAGACCTACTTCTAGCACCAGCGTTGCGAATTAAATCCGTCAGAGGACTCTCAAAACCCAGGGCAACTTGCCACCTCAGAGCAACTTATGTGTTGAAGAGTGTAGATGGAAGCAACAGTAAATAGATTAAACAGAGGCTAATACTGTGATTGACATTGGCAATGGTTGGCAAAATAAGAGAGGAATAAAAGAAAAAAAAGAAAAAGCTCTGATAGAACTGTACAAAACAATTCACAGTTATCTTTTAGCTTTTCCACACCAGGAATGGACTCTTTGTTTCCCTTTGGATTTGGTTTTGTCTTTTTTTTGTTTGTTTCCATTGCAGATGCTCTCTAGTTTTTGAAAGTCAACCAGTGGCTGCTCGTAGAGGTTGGAAGGGACCTCCAGAGGTTGTCCCGTCCAACCACCCTGCTCGGGGCGGGGCTGAGGGAGAGCATGTTGCTCGGAGGGGCTGCTGGGACCCAGGGGTGCACGAGCAGGTGCGCCTGTGCAGCTCCTTTCGACATCTTTGTGGTAAAATGACCTGGTAACAACAACTGTAACAATTTATTTTGTTTTTTCACCCCCAAGTTGCTCAAGGAGCAGTTGGAGGAAAGTAAGGGAATAATTGCACCTGGTTTCATTTCACAAGTCGTATTTTTGCAAAGCTGCCCCGGTCAAAAGTGTAGCCTTTTTATGTGACGAGACAGCAAATGCCGCTCTTGTCAGTTACAGTTTGTCATCTTTGTCTTCTCCTTCATAGTCTGTAGGTCTTTAGGATCTGTTGCCCCAAGCCAACATCCTGCACCACCAAGGACAAGGGATTTTTTTTCCTTTTTCTTTTTTTTCTTTTTTCTTTTTTTTTTTTTTAGGGGGAGGGAAAGGAGAACATCGTCTACACGTTTGGACAAATTCATCTTTCTGCCCTTCACTTCATATCCACGTCAAAGTCCAACACCAGCAGCTTTGTTTCCTCAGTCCCATTGCGGCTCCCAACAGCGCACACTAGCTTTGTGTTAGAAGCTCTGATCCGCCACACGACGCCTCCGCTTCCCCCGCTCTCCAATGTGACTAGATTTCGGATAAATTCACCCGTTTTCAAGTCCCAAAGTTTTACAGTCCCATCATCTGAGCTGGTAATTACAAAGTTCTTGTTGAACTGTAAACAGGTCACGGCGCTCTGATGCTTGTTGGGACCTGCAAGGGTAAAGCCAAAACATTTTATCTGCAAAGAGAAGGTGATGTCAGGCAGCACCGCGTGTAAAACACCTACCTCGCTGTTGGCGTGCGGCTGCTCCTGTCTGCCCAGGGCGGTACCTCGGGCTCTGCACACCAGAAGGCACAGAGGCCTTGCCACGCTTTCAGCGAGTGAGCGTGGGTATAGAACCCCCCTACCCCCTCCCCAAACATTTCCTCCTTCGTACACTGTTCTCAGTGTCATACACCAACGTGAGCACTTGGATATTCATGAACATGAACTTAACCACCCGGAACAAGGTGACCACTCTAAGTGCTTGTCCCCAAGTCCCCCTGAAGTGTTGTTGTGAGATGACTCTCTCAGTAAATACCAAGTTATGTACTGCTGTATAAATATATATATACTGTTAAACCACCACCGTCTGCTTTGCAGGGAAGCATAATTTTCTGCTCCAGCCAGCGCTGCTGCATGTGCTGGGTGGGAATGATGTAAGACCTTTTTTGGGGGGAGAAAGGAAACAATGTATTGGTGTTCCCAATGCCTGAGTGGCAACTGTCACAACGGAAACAAAAAGCTTTCCTCTTACAGAAAAAAACAAACATCTTCCACTCATTTCTCCTGATTTATTGCAACAGACAGTGTACTTTGCCTCCTGATCCAATTAATCAGTAGGCCTTGAAACATCCAAGCGACCCTTAAATAAATACATCGAGTGACTGTTTTGAGATGTCATTTCCTACATATTTCTGTGGCTTATTAGGCTAATAGACCCGTAGCAAATTGCTATCAGTCCAGACCATCTGCCTTTCATAATAGGCAAGTGATTTGAATAGATTAGATTAAATACATTTTGTTCTTCTAATTCAGAGAAAGATCATACAGCTGCCATCAGAAAAATATTTAAGTTGTAAGTGGCCCGTGTCGCTCCCTTTTGATATAATTATTTTTAAAGTGGTTTGTTTGTTTGTTTGTTTTAAATACAGAATGTGCAGCACAGATGACTGCGGGCAGCCTGATTTACATGCGGGTAGTTCAAGCTCACCTTGCAATGTCTGTAAACATTGTCCTGTTTTAATGTCCCAGATTTTGACTGTAGAATCGGCGTTCCCAGACACGAGTATGTTGTCCTTGAGTTCCATTCCACTTGTGAGAGACTGGTGGCCTGTCAGCGTGTGAATGCAGTTGCCCGTCTCCACATCCCAAACTCGGATGGACGTGTCAAGAGATCCACTCACCACATGGATACCATCAAACTACAAGAAAGGTAAATCTATTACAAACAATTACATTAGGGCTGTACAAAGGCAGCTGTTACGCATTTCATTCAGTAAGGCAACTTCGTTACTGTTATATATACGTATTCAGGAACTGGCTGACAGGAAGAGTTCAGTCTAAGTAGCGATGGCCACGTTTGATGTCAGAGCAGGTGATTCATGGTCAGTGTAATTCCTGTCATAGATACAGACTATGAGGTACATAGTTTGAGGAGAAAGGCTCTGCCCCATTACTTTGGCATGTAATACACAGCTCCCTCCTCTGAACACAACCAAGCCCTGGCTATATAGCATGCTGCACGTTGTTGTCCTGAGAAAGACAGACCTGCTTTCCCTCAGTCAGAGAGGGCTGTAAGCTGCAGAAAGGCAACAACTTTAATCTAGAATCATCTACACAAAGCCAAATCATTGGAAAATAGAGAAATGCAGTTGAAAACTGCTGGGTTTAGCCATTTTAGAATCGTAATTGTCTGCAATAAGGAATGTGCAAATTCTTACGATTTTTCTGGGCATATATTGTACCTAAATACGTAGAATCTGACCATGTAGATAAATCAGCTGAGAGATAAGATGCTACTGACCAAGAGGACTGAACAGGGAAAGAATATAAAGGTGGAAAGTAACTTGAGCAATAGTGACAATGACATAACAGTCCAGAATTCTCAAAAAAAGGAAGGGAAAGAGCAGCAGAATAAAACCAGTGGCTTCAAGGAGGAATACTTCAATAAAGCGAGACTTCCTTCCCATGAGGTTTTTATATATCTATTCTCCGAGGGGAAGAAGAGTTCAGGAGAGTTGGCACTTTCTTAAAGACACAAGCTACCCTTGTGTGAAGGAAAGATAGGAAGTGTAGTAAATTACGAAGATCCGCTTGGCTAAAGCACAAGGGATTGTACAAAAAGTAGAGACAGATCAATAGCTGTGTTTAAAGGAGCGCACTGGGACAAGATGGGAAAGGCAGGGCACAAAAGACAAAGCTAGTGAGAACCATTAAGGATGATAAAACACTATCCTGTCACAGAAAAAATAACCAGCCAAAAAATCCCCAAAAACCCAAACGAAGAAAAAAACAACAGGAGGAAGGCCAGAATAAAAGAGCTCATTTCTGCTCAGAGGGAAGAAAACACCAAGTCAGGCCAGCTATTTAACTGGGTTTTTGCTTCAGTCCTTGGCCATCCGAGTGTAGGCTCATAGCACCACCACCACTGATGATGGAGCACGAGATTTTGCAAGCATGGGGAAGAAAGCCCACAGAAGACAAGTTGTTTTAAGACAATCTGGGAGGCATCTGCTGCTTTCTTTGAGGAGCCATGGAAGACAGACAAGGTTTCAGATGGCAAATACAATTCCTTTCTTCATTGAAGGAGCTGATGATGGGAGATGAGGAATTATGGATCGGCCAGCCTAACTTCAATTTCCAGAAGGAACTAAGAAATAACCAGTCTGGTTGTAAGCCCTCAGCAACTTGGTCAGCACCAGCAAATGGATCCCTGGGAAAATGATCTTAAACAGATTCTTTTATTTTATTCCTCTGTGCCAGAGTGGAACAGCCACGCAGAACAGCCGGCGTCTTTGCTGCATTTTCACAAAGAGGGAGGTAAATCTGACACATGGACACTGTCCTGTTCAGAACTGGGTTCACAGCAGGGTTACAGGTATCAGGAGGGGTTGGTTCCATAAGGAGTGGGGAGTGGCATTACTTTCACTGAAATTTTGCACCCTGTTTTGAGCACCCTGCTTTCAGCAGAGGATGTGAACTACTTTGAGTTCAGGTAACAGGATGAGGAGTGGTCCAGCATGCTACAGAAGGTTTTTTTCTTTCCTAGGCAGCACTAAACCAGATTGATGTAACAGATTCAGAGTTCTTTCCGCCTTTTCCCTGATCGCTCTCCATGTATGCAAGGCATTCAGAAAGAGAGCACTAAGGCTGGGCATCAAGAGCAACTTCACTCTGATATTACCGTAGTCAAACAGACAATGGTTTGGATCAGTGGTTGAGCTGCTACCCATGAACCCTGAGAATCCGTGGATTACTTCAAAGGCAGCTAAGAAAGAGAGCACAACACCATCAGTATCTTCAACTGCTGCGTAAGGCTCTCGGGAAGATGTCAGGGGGGCTACAGACCACGGAATACTGAAGTATGACAGAACCCACTGTGGAGCGGGGAGCCAGCCTCCTGCCTCCCAGAAATGTGTTTCAGAATACTGAGCTCCATTTACAAGGCGTAAATAGTATCGGCATGTGTAACATTATTACTACAGGATCAAGTAATGAATATTGATAGCCCAAAACAAGAGCCACTGGTGACGGCAAGGCAGAATAATATGCACTGATCCCAAACTGCCCCTTGCTGACATACAGCCTTCAGAGTATGTAGGTAGGTAGTACAGCGTTTCTAACTTGTTTTGCTGCTTGTTTAGAGACTCTTCCTCAGCAAATGAAGGAAAGGGGAGAGCTGGAGATTTTTGATAGAGTTTACTAAGTATTTTGGGAAAGGAAAAAGATTAGGTATTTTGTTCCTATTTTAGGCTGTTATGGTGAAAGATACTCATGATGAAGCATTTAAGAAGAACGTCTCTAGCACTGAGCTTTGCCCCCTGAGCCACCCAGCAGAGTAGCTACGCGCTGAATGCAATTTCCCCATTCTGAACTGTCTTTGTTAATTTCTTTTTCAAGTCCTGCCAGATTGTGGGGAGAACAGGCACAAGCATGAAATTAATTTCTTTCGCCGTTCAATGCCTGGAAGTGATGCCTTGACTCTGTGAATGAACAAGACGATCTTCTGGGTTGGTAAAGGGAAGAAGAACCCACAGGAGGTCTATGTCTGTCTTCGCCAGTAGAGATCTGACAAGCAGTCGGGTGACTGGTGGGCACTAGAGCCCTGACAGAGCAGCACCGCAGCAACCTGCATTGCTGCAGCAACCTGCATCGCTGCAGCAACCTGCATTGCTGCAGCAACAGGTCTCTGCTTGACAAAGCCTCACAGCTGTAGATCTGGCCTCTGCTCAGAGGAGTGGAAATAGAAGGCTGGAGATTTACAGTGGGGTGTTAAAATTTTAGGTTTGGCCTTACTTGTTGGAAGGTGGGGCTACAAGATATGGATAAGCTATTCTGCATAATTCAGAACACTAATCCAGTAGGTTTTTTAGCGGATTTTCAATTAACATATGATCTATTTAAAATAGTAACATTAGAATTTCTTGGGGGAACCCAAAACCGTAGCTCCAAAATACATGCAAGACTTCAAAAAAACCCAGAAAGCCACTTAACCCGCTGGTATAGAGATTTGGGCTTTACTGTACCGGGTGCTTTAAAGGAAACAAAAGGTCTCTAAATTAAAACATGTAACCAGTGTAACACAGCGAAAGAGGGGAACTGTCACAGGTGCCTCTCTTCTGTGGCCTGTTTAACTGTGGAGTAAGTACCCACAATTTAATAAACAAGGTGACATAAATCAACTCAAAATGCTACCTAAGGAAACTAAAGCAGCAGATGAAGATCACATACCTGTAATGAGTAGACTCTGTTAGTATGCCCTTGCAGCGTGTGCAGACAGGTCTCTGTCTCCGGATCCCACACTTTGACCATAAAATCATATGCACCACTTACAACCCTTCTGCCATCATACTGAACGCACCGAACTGCAGCTACGTGGCCCATCAGAACGTGTAAACACTGGCCCGTCTCAATGTCCCAAACTCTCAGGGTAGCATCTCGAGAACCACTGACTACTCTGGAGGAACAAGAAAACCAATCCTGTACTTAGCATTGGACATAAAAGTATTTAAAAAATCAGACTTGGGTATAAAATTGTTACAAGTTTTAATTTGGGATGTCAGATAGCAAAGATCTGGTTTGGCATGACATGTTCTTTGTATCACAAATTACTTGAGAGTTTTTCTTCCTGGCTCTACTCACCTTCTCAGGATCCATCTATTTGATGTAATTAGCAATCAGCATTTAAAAAGCACTTCATTCCTGAACAGCAAAACGATGCCACGAGAAATTACGTGGACTGTTGTTATCTATGAAGGCTTATCAACATGCTGAGCTCAAGCCACTGATACAAGCATCCTGGTCGTAATGATCAAGTTAACGAACTGTAGCAGTTATACAAAGGTCTTCAGAAGTTTTAGTAAAGTAACAGTTACTCTGCTTTTTTCTTTCTTTTTCAGTTTATGTCTCTAAAAGCTTTCTAAGGCAAGGACAGAAATGAGAAGAAAAGGAATTCATATCAGTGCAATCAATAAAGAAAAACCATGCGATTCTTTGAAACAGAAGAAATACAACCAGCAGGGACTCTGGCAACAGCTCCCCACAACAGCCAAGTAGAACTTCGCCAATGCTCACTGAATCAAGACATGGTTTACTATTGCAGAGACGATGATACACTCAGTTAAAATTTTAATCAAATGCTGAAGTGACAATACTTTAAAAAAAAGTCATTCTGTAAAATTAATAGAAGTTCGTAGCATTGACAAAAAGGAGAAATTATTCAGAGTGTGGGAGACCGGATCCCAGTGTAACAAAGCATTAATTCTGAAGTAACGTAGAATGTGACTTTATAAAGTACATGACTCAATTTTCTGATCTTTAATTAGTGCTCTTCTGCTTTTGCTGCTATTAATCATCTCTTCTCTCATGTTGATTTATGTCACTTAGTGTGTGTGCTTCTCCTGGTCTGTATTTCATGCAATGTTGGATGAGGTATCCGACTTGAGCAGGTGTTTTCTGTCAATACAAGCCTATGTCACAAGCCAAATGGTAGCTGCAGCTGTGGACCAGGCCTTACCTTTTCTCATAGAGATGCATGCAACGCACGGTGGAGGTGTGTCCGTACAAGGTGTGTATGCATTCTCCCGTCTCTGCATTCCAGACTTTCAGCGTTCGGTCTGTAGATCCACTGATGATGATATTGTCCCTCATCTGGGATGACCAGACTCCACCCGTGTGCCCAACCAGTGTTCTCAGACACTGAAAATAAATACATTGCTTAGTTACTCTTCTGGCCAAGCTGAACTGAAACCTAAGAGCAAGTAACCATGGAGGTAACAGTAATCTCTCCTAGCAAACAGCACAAGACCCTTGGAGACTGCTTTGTGATTGAACAAAAAAAATCCGACCCTTCATAAATAACACATCAAATTTCTCCCTTGTCAGTACTCTTGACAACAAGGGATTTTCCCTATAATCTTCTCCTTCATAAACTAAACTTTCTCTCCACATTTCTCAATACAGGACATGTTTTGCAGCCTTGAGTCATCTTCCTGAGTCACTGCAGGCTTCCCAATAGGTTTTTGGAGCACAGGTGTTGGAGCTAGAGAGAGCATTCACTCAGTAGTTGTACTGCCGATCTACACACCGTGTACCGTTATTTTAGTTCTCTGTTTACCCAAGCAACACTGCGTTCTGTAAGCTGCAGCCACAGCGTCGATACTGCAACATCACGTTTCAAACCTTGCTGAGGCTTTCCCGTTGCCCAGGAGAGAATCCCACACTACAGAGGCACAGCCCACCTCCTTTGATCTCGAATGTACGACATGATTTCTCACCACGCAGAGACAGTGTTTGCTCACACCTACTCCTATACAGCCTCCGTCACTCTGGAACAATGACTTGTCTCTGTCTCTGAGCCTGCGTTCCTTACAAGTAAGGACTGTATACGCTTTCTCACCAGGCAGCAGTAATTAGCACAGCCAAAAAGAGATCCTTCCAAGACCCCTCTAGAAAGATACTCCATGAAGATTCTGCATTTACATTAACAACATGATCTCCATAATTACCCACTTTCTAACCCATTTAAATATGTGCCATGTTGGTTTTTGCACTGCTCTATTTTCTTCAATCGTGTCACAGGGATACAGTCTTGCGGTGCTCACAGCCATCTATTTCTGCACTTTTTTATCAGTCAAACCTGTAACTGCACAAGAAAAGAGGTCAAGACAGTCTAATGATCTCTTTTTCTGTAATCTAATGCTAAGTGGCATTAATTGCTGTGGCCTTCCTTTAACTGTTAGTCGACTCCTCCTGACACGTAGTCGGGTATTTTGTATCTGAGATACTGTATCCTACAGCCCCAGTCTTTCAGTTTACTCCCTTTAAAGCGTGACGCATTTTAGTTTTCCATCCATCCTATGGCTCCTAGAGCTCATACCTTTGGATAAAACAGCAATTCCTACCCCACATCTTACTTTAGGGAAAAAAAGACTCAAACACAGACTCTGGATCAAGCGTAATAAAAACTGTAACTTTGGTACCTGTTGTTTAATGTCCTTGTGCCTTTCTGCTGAAATGTTCTATCACTGCTGCACAATGTATTTCCATCACATGGGTTTTCTCCCAGAGTAAATATTTTTTCTGCATCAGTGACAGAATACTAATTTTTGTTGTTAATATCCTGCTCTTTCTAAATGAAAATGCCATCCTTATTTTTGCTGTGTGCAGATTTCCTGTTCTTTAACATTTTTTACCAGTCTTCTGCAATTCCTGGCTTAATTCACTGCTATCATATCCATCTTTTCCAGTTCATAGCTGTTATTCACTTTCACAGTTCCCCATCTCCCCCCCCCCCCCCCCCCCTTTTTTTT
>VZTU01010597.1:33156-55568 GCA_013400835.1 Zapornia atra | reverse complement strand
TTAATTTCCACTGATTTGCTCATATTTTAAGAAATCATCCTTCTGAAGCAGTAAGAACACAGGCTCCTTATTTTGGGCTTTACATCTGTCAAGGGGATTATTCAGTCGTGTTCATTTGTACAAACCAACCTTTAGGGTTTTTTCATTTTATTAATTCCTCAGCACCAGTAAGCATGAGGGCTGATGCAGCTTTTTGGCTCTCTCAAAGGTTTGGGTAAATAGTCACACTAAGATTTGTAATTACTTTCAAAAAACTACTGAACCTGACTCTTTAAATCATGCTACTATAATCAATTTTATGTATTGAAAGGAACGTTCTGCTTTTGAGAGGGTGGTATGTACAAAGGAAGTATTCTTCATTTGAGTCTAGGCTGCCCTTTGCCATTAGAAACCTATGAATTTCCCTCTGGGTTCCTTCATTAGACAGTCTGTCATAGGGAAGCCAACGGAGGCAGGGTGAGGCTGCCTATAGCTTTTAATTTTACTCTTCCTTGCAGTAGTGTTTACAGGCCCATCAAGGACCCTCTAGATGGGCAAAGATAAATGCTTAATATACGGGCAGCTTCCACATAATAAAGCAGAAGCCTTCTGCACCTTAAACCTGCTATCCTCAATAGCTGTCCTGGTCACCTAACTGTCATTAGAACAAAGGTCCTCACCACACAATACTCTTCTGTGTCCTCGGAACATGGTCAGTCACCTTCAGACAAAAACATCTGTGCGCCGAGTAGCCGTGATGTTCTAATGCGAGTGAACGTTGGGTACTGTCTTTTTGATTGCACATATTGTTTTGCTTCTCTAAGCCAAAATTAAATTATTGAAGCTTATTAAATTCCTGCCCGAGCTGGATCTAATTTAATAGGAAATATTTAAACCTAAAGCAAGTTACTTTTTTTTTTTTGGTGGCTCAGCAATACAGCAATACAGAAAGAAAAACAAACTGTGTGCTGGAAATGAGAGTCAGTACAATGAACGCCCCATTTCAGGCACTTGAAAACAACAGAAAGAGTGCTAGAAGCCAAGTGAGAAAGGGAGACCCAGAGGGGTAAAAGCAGGCTAAATTAAGCTTTTAAGGACAATAAAGTATCATATCTGTCCAAATTCTTTAGGCTCCATGTCACGAATGACTCCAAGAATAGCAGAGCTGCTGAGAGAACAAGGACAGATGCCAGTGGTACCATGAGCAGCGTTGCAATTTCCCATCAAGGTGACTTTTCTGAAGAGGACTAGTTTCTGTGCAGGAAGAGATGACTCAAATGGTTACCAGTACTCATCCTGGCTCTGGCACCAGACAGCACTGAAGACCACTCTGCAGTGCTGTCTGCCGACACAGCAGCATTTTCTGACATACCTGTCACTCATATCCTAAGGAATTCAACAAAATAACCGACTTACCTTGCCTGTAACTGCTGACCACACTTTGAGTGTGTTGTCATCAGAGCCGCTCACTATTCGGTTCCCGCAGAACTGCAGGCATGTGATCACGTGGTCATCATGGCCTTTGAGCACCTGACAATAAAGAACATGGAAACCTACAGTCACATTTTAACACAGGAGATTAGAGAGAAGCAGGAGAAACAAAGCGTTCTTCTGATTCATAAATTATAAAATGCTAGAGTTGCTTCAGTAATAATAAGGCCCCTTAATCCCATGTGTCAAGTCTAATTTGCCGCCAGCTGGGACCAAAGAAGGTATTTTCCCTTCCTCTGCAGAGCGATGCTGCATTGCTTAGCAAGCACACGACAGTTACTGTAAACCTCCTAAAAGTACCAGGAGAAATCACTAATCAAAGTAGGCTGCAGTAGTAACTGGACATTGCTCGACTCCTCTGCAGTTATTCCACTGCTTTGGTTTTAGTTTAGTTACTGCTCTCTCTTAAAGAGCTTCTTCAATCTTGAACAAAAAGTATGGAGTTGTAATTATTTGCTGCAGATTTGTATTTTGGTGGTCAAGGCTGACTGTAGTTCTTTTCCCTCACCAGCTAAGCATTATAATCTATTAAATGCCAGGCAGCACTGAACTCAAGAACTAGAAAACCATCAACTCCATTAAACACAAACAAAAGCAGTAATTTAATATGCTGGAAAGGTGGATTGGAATGTTGCTTTATGAAAGTGGGATTTGGGAAAGGCTGCAATTCAGGATGTTTTACTGCAATACAGCAAAAAAACCCATATCAAAATCCACAGGATGAGGAATTTTTTATTGAAGACATCTGAACACTTTTCAAGATGTTCATCGAAACGAAATGGGCATTTGGATAATGCCCGAGGCTGTAATTTTAATAATTCCAAGATAACTTGATGTGGCGTATCAAGGCAAGAAATACAGAGCCGTTGCCAGAGATGTACATATGTCATGGCCAAATAAACAGCAGGATGCAGCCATAGGTTTTCCAACAGAATTTTTTGTTCTTATTTTTATCATTTTGTGGTACAGTAATTAAGAATACAGTCAAATCACCTTAACACCTTAAAAGGCTATGAATGCGGTTGTTCTTCATGTTTCTGATTGCTTGTTTGACACCAGGTTTGATTAGACAGTTACTATTTTATTTTACAAAAGTTTTGAGGAATTGCTTCATATCTCTATACTGGAAAAGATATAATGATAGTATCAATGTCATAATAATATTTAATATTTTTAAAAAATCTTCAAACAGGATGAAGTTAATGTCTTGTGCTGCTCCATTTAGACGAATATGTATAAAAATAAAGCATGAAATGATCACAGAATAGTTGTGGAGTATTTTTATGCTGCAACATGGCGCAGCTCTACACATACAGACATATATATATATAGTGTATATGTGTCTGTTTAATTTTAATACACAGGTATTTCCACTCAAGTTTCTGAGATTATCTGTCTGGAAGAGACTGGCATATTTATAGGAATTCAGGAAATTGTACAGAAATTTTCAGAACAGCAGTGAAAGAATTCTGAAGACCCACAATTTGATTGGCAAATACGGTGCTCAGAAATTAAATTAAATCCAGGGTAAGGTAAAATGCAAATGATTTTCTTTTTCTGCAGTAATACATTGCTTTTTGCACATGGATAGCCCAGCTAGTCTGAAGAAAAAAAAAATCACCTACGACTGGATCCTGCTTCATTCATAGGACCACGAACACAGCTCGGAACCTTACCTTAGGCGATTTCAGTTCTCCTCGCCGCCAGTTGGTATCAATCCTGTGTTGTCTAATGTAGGCGCTTTTCCATGGACTGTGTATAAAGCCTGGTTTTATTACTTTCCTCCTCTTGATGTGTAACGGTTCATCAATCCCTAAAATTAATTTTTTTAAAAGTGGGGAGGGAGAGAGATGAGGCCAGCCCAAAGAAAACAACTTCTCTCCCTACCAAACCTTTATAGTGACCTCTGCCACAAAATACTGCATTGACGCAATAACCTCCTGCACGCCAGTATTTGCACCATGACACATCCTGGCTCCAGCTCTACACCACAGCTTTCCTCATCATTTAGCGTAACCATTATTGTAATTGCAGCTGAAAACGCTCCAGTTTCATCAGTCCTTGCTGGCCACCTACTAGCTTGGTTCGGAGCACCCCTTTCTGAGGCTCTGCAGCAGAGTATCGCCTCTATCAAACGGGCTCCATAAGCACATGTATGCTCATTTTGGAACCCTGTCTTTCTGCCTGTGGTCTTCCCACTCCGGTCACCCATATTCCTTAAGTTCACTGTGACTCTTGGTATTAGTGAGCTTTGAATTCTTTACTTGATTTGAAAGGCCGTGTGTTTTTGGCTCTATCCTCTCCTGGCTGCTATGTGAGTACAGCGCTGCCCTTTCTGACCTGACACATAAGCAGCCGTGCTTTGTTTTACCCTGGCTACTACATATACAGCTGTTTTAATTTTTTTTTCTCTTTAAAATTCTTTTACCCAGCTTTCTTTTCTATATGGTTCCTCTCTCCACCACATCTCATAACTTGCAGGAACCTTGTCTCTTTCCAGCATGAGGATTTCACTCTTCTGCTTTTAGCCCCTTTCCCTGGTTGCTCTATCTGCAAGTCGTGCATTCACTGCTCCTTTGTGTCACTGAGCACCTCACTAAGCCTTAAGCAGGCTACAAGACTGATGGTTTCTCTGCACTCTCATGCCTGGCTATATTTATTTCCACTGCTAAGCTCACAAATGTAGGTGCATTCTCCTCTCAACCTTCCCCTTTCTTCTTCTTTTTTGCTCTTAATGCACTTTCACTGAAATTCGTAAGAGACTCTTTAGAGAAGATTTAAGAGGTCAGACACCTGCTTTCCACTGCAAAAGAAAACTAATTCATTTAGGTGCCTTTACGAATAGCCAGCGACATTCGCAGCATCATGTTTTCAAAGCCTTTGCATCAACCTCTCATCTCCACACTGCGAGGCAGTCCTTGGGACAGGACCCTGTGTTTTCCTGTGTCCAAAAGAGGGATATGGCTCCGAAACCCCATGCACATGCTCTGCCCCCAGAACAGATTCCTTGTTCACATAATTCTCCTCAAAAAAGAAACAAAACAACTTCCATCTTTTATGTATGTGCTCAGATACGTGGCTACTTTCCTGGGAGCCTTTTTTTTGGCATGTTCGTATTGCTGCTCAACCCCCTCATCATCTTGATTTGGCATGAGCAGGTGCTATCCATGCAGCTTATGGGTCATGTGTCCCTCTCTAAGCCATCACGTTAGCACCTTCTCTCCCTGCCTTGTGCCATTTCTCGGTTAATTTTCCAACAAAAGATGTGAAATTACAGCATGCCTTCTACCCAACCCCTGAAGCAGTTTCTCCCTCCATGAGGACAAACTGCAAGGCTCCCATCATTTTTGCAGCGCGGCTCTTTGTAAATGGGATGTTCAAACTTAACTCTAGTTTAATTCCTAGTACTCCATGGATTATTCCTGCTTCCAACTTTCAACATAGATGCACACCGCTTAGCTCAAAGCATCACTAGCAGTAAATTTAAAGTCCCACGAATTGCCTTCATAAAACTTTAAGCTTATTATGTAAACGAACTGCACTTTTTAAGAAGCAACACTTTGACTATTACATCCATCTTTTTGCTCAGCCTTACCCTCCTCTTTGCATTTCTCTCTCCAGAGAAGATTATCTTCAGCCAGAATTCTCCAGTAACGACATGTCTGGGCTGCCTGCAGAAGGTCCCTGGGTTCCAGGAATGACAGCACATACAGTGCCAGCTGTAAAAAAGAAAAAGAAAGTGGATTTTCTGCCTTGCTTTTGAAGGGAAAGTGAAGTAATTCTCCAAGTATTATCACACATCAGGGGCTGAAGGACACAAAATTGAAACAGTAACTTATTAAACCATCTCAGAAGCTTAACAGACCTACACTTTATTCCAGTGGGCACATGAAAGTGTAACAATCATCTTAAGTAACCAAAACCATACAGATCACACCAGAAATGATACTTGTGTTTGCAAGAGAGCAGATGTCAGCTAAAACCTCTAAAATTTTTAAAATGCAAGCCACATTTCTGTGAACCAGCAACAGAATTACTACTAAAATAATAACTATGTCTGTGTTATGTTAGCCAACAAGTAACCCAAAAGTTATTTGGAGAGTTTGACTAGAAAGGACAACACTCACCATGTGAGCAAATAGGAAAATACACTGTGATGAGTAAGGTCACTCAGCCTAAATACAGAGAAAGTAACAGCTTGAATTCAAAGCACTCTGCAGCTGTAGGAAATGCAGCAGAGGCACTGCTCCTTCTCTGGTCAGAATGCAAACATACTCCCCTGAGCAGAGTTACCGGGAGACTTATGGATTGGGATGCAGGACTGAAACATGTAACTTCAATACTGCACACAGTATGTTACCAAAATGCAATTATTGGGAATCCCAATAAGCACCAGAAGATAAACAGATTAACTTTTCCATGTGACAAAATGAAAGGTTCTTGGGAGAATTCAGACCTCAGTTGACTGAGCTAAGCCCCATAATGACTATGATAACACCCCTAAAATCTCCACAAGTATCTTCAGATGTATCAAAGTCTTAAGCAGAGGCATCTAAAACACAATCCAAAACTCAGGGACAGCGATCCTTAAAGGTGGGATGACCAAGCACAGCTTTTCCGCTTGAGAGAAACAATGCACCTCCCCAGCCATGGAAAATAGAAGTATAAGAGGCAGAAAAGTCCCTTCCATGGCTAAAAACTGCAAAAAGAACAATATTGATAAAAAGTGATGCAGAGAATTGCTTACATGCTGAAACAGCGGGGGGCTTTGTCAGTAACTAATAGGATGCAAAGTTGTCAGGGAGATCAGATTATCCACTTTTACTTCTGCTTGATGTATCTTTTTGTGTTTAGGCTTTTTATTTACTTTTTAGCTGGAGTTACGATGTATATAAATAGAATCTGCCCTTCAAAGCGGCACAGACTGAAATTCAGTAAGGAAGTCATAACCGTAGGCTGTTGACCTCAGCAGATTTTTGACCTTATTATGTGGGAAACCTTTACTTTTGGTAATCTAGCCCAGCCAGTGACTAGGCAGGAAATAAAAATGCAGCATGCCAGAACCATCTGCATTCTGACTGCACACACACCCCTTGTTTGCAAGTCATCACCTGCAGCTCACGTTGAGCTTGTCGGACTCCACATTTGAGGGACCTGGGCCTTAAATTACACGTTTTGTGTATGCAGGAGGGATCTTCCTTCCATCCCTGCTTGGGGAGCCAGCATTCAGGATCTGGTGTGAAGCTAACTAACACAAGAGCAACAACTGTACCTTGCCTTTTAAACTTTGTCTTAATTCTCGGCATGTGAAATTATTTAAGCAATACTGTTTCCTACCACACATCAGGCAGTGCTGCATGCAGCAAGCCTCACACATGAGAGATCCTTTCCATTTCTGTAGGATGTTCCTTAACTGGCAGCAGAGTTTGTTTAAATATCACTTGTCCTAGCTATACAGATATGGACTCTTACTAAGATGGTGTTAATTAAAACCTGTGAGCCAACTGATTCTAAAACAGGTTACATATGGGTGACATTTATTTTAGACTATATTTATCTAAATAGTCATCAAGGGTCAACACAGCCCACAGTTGACTTTAAGATTAGCAGTGCGTAAAAGATGACATCCCTTTGTCTCCACTCATGGATCTAGTTATAAGAGTATTTCAGGTAGCAAAGATCTGATCTTTGACTCTACTGTGACTACTCTCCACTGTAGTGTTAATAATACCCAATAACAAGCAGTCTCTTGCTTTTTCTTCACTTGTACACATGGCTCCAACAAAATTCCTTTGGCAGATTTCAGCAAATCTCTCATCTGTTGGTTTCTAGACCTGGTTTTCACAAACAAGTAATTTCAATAATTATTTCTAAAGTCTCAGCAAGAAAACAAGAGTATTCATTTCAGATTAATTGTCTGACTGCATGTTTCCTCAGGAGGAAAGCAAACATTTTCTTTGTTATTCAACTATTAAGTTACTGTCTGTCTTTGCACTGTTGAAAACATTTTAAAAGAAAAACCCTCCTGTCCAAATCATCATCTTTTTCTGGTTAGGTAATGAAGTCACTGCACTGTATCCAACAGCACTGGAGATGACTACAGATGTTAATGTGGAGCGACAACTCAGGACTGCCCGTTTTCATGGGATGCTGGCTTTGATGGGGAAGCCTGTTTACAGAATTACTGACCCTAAAAGCTTAGTCTTGCCCCCACAGCTCAGTTCGTCACCCCCTACTGCCACCACCATTAAGAACCTGGTGCACATCACCTAGGAGATCTGGGAGAAGAGATGGTGGAGTTACCTCCATGGTGGGGGATGGTGGGGGCGCGTGTAACACAGTTCATTTCGGTGACAGTGACTGGGGCTAGGAAGGTAAAGTTGTTGAAGCCAGCTTCACTGGTGAAGTCAGCCTTTCACAAAGCTAGGTGCTTGACAGTGTTCTGGTTTCAAGAGGCAAGAACAAAGACTAAAAATGAATTAAGCAAATTAAACAGAAGTTGCTTACAGTGGAGTCAAGACATACATGAGAAAGCAAGCTTTACAGCTAAATAGCACATCTTTTCTGTGAAGAAATTGCTAAGACTGAAATAACAGCATGATCATTCGTTACAGCATAGTTAGCTCACTGGTTGTACTTGAATTAGTTTTGCTACTAAATCATGCAAAGACAACCAAGCACTGAGCTGCCATCATCGATTCTGCGTTACATTTCCAGCTTTAGTGGATGCAGAAATGGCAAAGTATCTTCTGTTTGCTCAAAATATAAAGTCTTGCTGCCTTCCTTGCCTCTGAACTAAGGCTGCTTTGGGCAGCTTCTCCAGAAACATGGCAACCCACGGGAGGTCTTACTGAACTCTTCTCCTCCCATCAATTTATGAAGAAGACTGCCACAGGAAGTGCTTCTGTAAACACCCATCTCCTCTCATGTATACTACGTTAGTGCTTATTGTGCACACTGCTTCCAACCCTTACAAATGCTACCCAGCAAGGGAAGGCTGTGACACTTCCCCACTCGTGAAGATATGACAAGGCAAGAAGGGTCTTGTACATCCAAGTACTCTAAAATAGGATATACACCAGAAAAATATCAAGAAACAGAGATACAGAAAAGCCTTCAGGTAACCAAATATTATCACCAAAAGAGCTTTGAAGAGTTTGCTTTGCACTGTTAGTAACTAAAGCCTTGGGGAGACAACGGACCTTGTGAACACTTTCACAAGGAAAACCCAACGTGCGGTAGGTAGGTCTGGCAAAAGAAAAGAGACTTCCTCTCCACACCAAACAGCACCACAATTTCCAATTCCCCAAAATCAATCAAGATCAGAAGTACTACTTCTAAATGAACTAAAATACTTTCATTTAATAATTGTAGGAAACTGGGTTTGCATCTTTCACATCCCCCACCATGTTCCCAGTGTGGGGACATCAAGAATCGCTCTCCTGTGGACAGCATTTAGTTACACACACTGAAATCTAAATCTTGGTTTCCTTTAACCTGATACAACATGATCTGATCTGCAGTAAAGGATTTACTGTAAGATATCTGCTTAATGACGGTTTAGACTTCATCCTGAGTGAGAAGTGCTTTTCTGGATTTACTTTTGGGCTTTTCTGGTAGATTTTGTTTAAAAATAAATTCAAAGAAAATCACAGAACCCTACCACTTAAGGCATTAAATAATAATATTTACAGAATAACGTGCAGAAAGGTCTTGCATCCAGAGGAAGTCTTTGCTTGTGTGTGCCCTAACAATTAGTCCTGTCCTGCCCCCCACAAAAGCAAGCAAATAAAGTGAACACAAGAAAAAACACAGCACAATCGACCCAACTGAGATACAGAGATATTTTTAAACCTAGTGGGATTTTGCTTAAAGGAGTCATCTGTAGTTCCAGGTATCCAAATGCCTATCAAGACATGAAGGTATGTTAATCTGAAATTACAGTTGCCATGTTATGTCATTGTACCGATTTGTGGACTAGTTTAAGGTCAGTTTACACCCATATGTTGGCAAAACTGAAGGCCATGATTAGCATAGACATTTTTACAAGGTGGTGGGTGATGCAGTGCATAGTATGGTATTAACCTGTATTTCTCACCTCTTTTGGGAGCAAGGAAATGAAGTCTCTTTGAAACTGGGGCTCTATCACTTGCATCATGTGTTTTACTTGTGTTGGTTCACAACTATCAATCAGTTCATCTAAAGCAAGTAATTTCTCTGGTCCACTCCAGCTCTGCAAGAAAAAGAAAGGGAAAAAAACCCCCAGTAAGCTTACTTTAATATATTAATCGGGTGCATATTATATTACTAAGTGCTGTTGCTCTGTGAAAAAGGCAAGTTAAGTTTCCTTGTCGACCTACGTACAAGCATATGAAGAGCATATAAAATGCCAGCAAGATAAATGCTCGTGTTAATTACACACAAATGAGAAGTTAATCAACACAAAATATTGAAAATTGCTACATTGATTCATAAGCTAAGAAAGGATTTGTTATACACACATACCGATTAGCAATTAAATACATAATATTTAATAATAATAATTAAATTAATTAAGCCTCTTTGATGAAATCTACACACGTATTACTGACAATGAAGGGGTTGCCACAGAACACACTCCCTCTCCGTCTTTCTCCATTGTGCATTCAAGAGAGATGACAACTTTTAACCTTTTATATTTCAATCTGGCAGACCAAAAACTTTAAATGAAACAACAAGAAAGGAAAGAAAAGAAACTTTCTCTAAAAGTAGCTTATTGCCTGCTTATGACTAGGGTATATCCCTCAGTGACAGTGCTGTAATTTCAGAATCCTGGCTATAAACCAATGCATATTTGGTAAGTATCAATTTACATTTGAATAAACAGGGGGGTTTGATTGGTAATTTTCTTTCTTCACATTTTTACTAATGGGCACCATAAAATTTGAAGATTTTAATAAGGCACTCCTCTGAGAGCACAGCAGATTAACAGCATCATTTGTAGAAAAAATTAATAACGGAATACGCTCCACATCTGAAAAGCACATCTTAAACTCATCTGTGCTCATCAAAGAGTTTTGATTTGTTAGGTGAAAACAATTTAAAGAGAAAAATAATTTCTTCTGGAAAAAACAACAGGCACCATGAACTGATTTAGCAACAGAATTAGAGCATGAATAAAGCCTTAGAGAGGAGAGAAAATGAAACAACACCGCTTTTGAGAGCAGATTCACATTCATATTCTCGAATGTCTTCTGGAGTGACATTTACAAGTAAATTAGCACATACAGATGATAGTACAGTTACAGTAAGAGGCTAACTGAAATTGGAGGGGGAAAAAAAGCTAAGATACTTTACAATTAAGATTTCTGTATTAATCTGCCATCTATCTCAGGACCTTTATTACTCATGCTCTAAACTTCTGCTCTCTGGATTTGCTTCTGACAGTTGACTCTGGTATCCACAATACTATGACGTTTGTCTACTGTGAAGTTTCTGCAGCATGAGGCAAGTGAAGGTGGAATTTTTGAAAGTAAACACAAAGCAGATAAATGCCCCACTTGTATGCAATGCAGAAACACAATTGTGTCACATCATTTCTCCCCAATTCAAATTGTCAAAATACCTGGAATGTCAAGGAAAGTACCATTTAGCCATATGACAACCCACCTGACTTTCAGGTGACCCCATTCCATCAGTGCAATGCAAGCAGCTTTGAGCTGCCTTGCTTATGGCATGAGGACTGCCAGAACAGCTGTAGCACCTTGCTGTTGCACCTTGCTCACCCTGGTGACACACTCTTGCTCTACGACAAAGACGTGGCAGGTACTGGCCAGCCCACCGTAACAGAGGAGAGGAAGGGGATGGGGAAGGGAGTACCTATGACCTGAGTCTTTGCACGTGCTCTTGGCAATTGGCACGGTGGGGTAAGACAGCAAGAATTCCCCATCCCCATATAGATTGTCACCACCATATGAGATGGGGGTTTCTGTGTGTCATCCAATACCCCAGAATATTGAAAAGAAAAACAAATGTCTTGGCATGAACTGCAGCAGTGTTGTTATAAACAGCTTTTACTATAAAACTCTCTCAATAGAAACATTTGCATCACAGAGCAGTTCTCCATAAATCCTGCACTGAAGAACTGTTTATCTCACCAACTTTCCAACTGCCGTTTGTTTCATTAACCCAGAGATCAGCTGGTGTGAGGTAGAAACATTCACAATCTTTAATCTCATCTGTCAGCAATGTTTGTATTTAGAATTTTAAAAAAGGGAAAGTAATACCTGTGCTACTTCCTTATAATATAAATTTCCAAGGTCAGCCTACCCTTAATTTATAAGCAGCTATATTTGTTAAATTAGAACAACTCAGCCTGAAGAGCACTGTTTTTTACTGTGGCAAACACTGCTAGCAGTTCTGAACAGGTTATTGATTAATAACTTTACTGTATATGACACTAATCTGTAACTCTCTTACATGTAGACGTTTCTGGTTTTAATGTACAATGCAGATCTGAACAGAGAAAGGAAAAGATTCAAGAATGCAAAGAGATGCTAACAAATAAAAGCAGCACCCTTTTTCATCTGCCCGTTCATCGTTAGCGGATGGCTACAGGCAGCTTCCTAAGGCTCTTTTTAAGCAATCAGCTGCTACAAAATGTTTTCTCTAGGACACTGTCCCCTCAGTCTTTCAGTTAAGCAAACAAACCTCCAGCTACAGTCAGTAAGGGGTCTCTGAGGGAAATGTCTGGCATAGAAAATGGGGATGAAACCTTGCCAGATGAACACAACTGTTTGCGTTTACTAAGGCAAGACCAGTAAATTACTGTTCCTGGGCCCGTCTGCAAAGAGCCTGCACGTAGCACACTGAGCGGAGACAGGATGAAATAAGTTTGTGGCTTTGATGAGAAAAAACAGTGACCAATTGTTGCAGAAGAGGGGGAAGAAAGGAAATGTGTGCCAAACAGTTTGCGAAGTTTCAAACATTGTAGGCAACCAGAGACTTCTGAGATGCATGGTGTAGTGTCCAGGTATCTTGAATCTCTATCAGGTGATTCCCTTTCAAACAGATGATCCTTGTAAAGAATTTCTAGCAATAGGACAAGGGGTAATGGTTTTAAACTAGAAAAGAGGTGATTTAGGTTGGTTATTAGGAAAAAATTCTTCACTGTGAGGGTGGTAGATCACTAGAACAGGTTGTCCAGAGAGGGAGTGGAGGCCTCATCCCTGGAGATATTCAAGGTCAGGCTTGATGGGGCTCTGAGCAACCTGATCCAGCGAAGATGTCCCTGCTTACTGCAGGGGGGTTGGCCTAGATGATCTTTGAAGGTCCCTTCCAACCTTACACATTCTATGATTATCTTTAAAATGCATTTAATTAGTTTTCCTTTTCTTAAAAACTTAAAGTTGAATTTTAATGTAAAATTAAAATAAAGCTTTTATTATGGACAGGGGTTCCCCTAGAAAGGTAACTCCAGGATTCATTTACATACCTCTTGGAAAGCCAGCAGGGACTGCTGATACTACTCTTTGAATGAGATTCCTAAACAAACATCCCCCTCCTTCCTTCCCAATCCCAGCCAGAGGTGCTGGTTTGCCAGCCCAGGACTTCTGGCTGGTTCATACCATTTCCTCATCCAGTGATGCCGCTGCTACAACTGTGGCACTACCTACCTGAACACTATCCATTCACTTTCCCCTTTGCTGTTGTGTTTAAATGTCTTTCCTTTCTTTTTCAGGCATGAAAAGCAGCTTTATAATCAATAAAAACAGCAGCTTTGCTGCTTCTACAACATCCACCTCATCCCTCCTGTCTGACCTCCCACCTTATCCTTTTACCCTCCCACAATCTGTACTTTTCTACTGCACAGCTCTTGTCTGCTAATTCAAATTTGTACAATAACAGTTTGTAGCAATTAAATACCCATAATGGAAAAAGGATCTAAGACATCTATTTTAGATGGCTTAATTTCAGGGTTCTCTGTTGCTGTTCTCTGTTACTGAGTTCTGTTAATGGAGGTATGTCCTCACAGAGACCTGCAGGAAGGGCTTTTCTGGATCTTGCTTCTGTCCGACTCCTGGATCAGTTAACAAGACCCCTGTCATCCTCTACCTCAAAGGTATCTCAGTCTGGATAAAAATAGCACATAAGCAAAATCCACTGAAAGAAAGATCATCTACATCAGCAAGTAGTTTCTTGTAACAGGAGGGCTTCAGGAGCAGTTGGTGCTGAAGCTCCTGCATTAACCCATCTCTAAGGCCTAGTCTGTCCCCTGAGCTGAACATCTGCACCACATGTGATGTGAAGCTGTCCAGAGGAGCAGCAACTGCTTCAGATTGTTATGGCCCTGCTATGGGTGGGGCAGCTTAAGAGTTTCTTCTGAAAGGAGTCTAGTTGGTAGACTAGACCAAAACTGCCCTGGTACCCAAACCAACGGGAAATAAGCAGGGATGCTTGGGAGATCAGCTTTAAGTCTGCACTATTCCTCAGATAGTAATTGATAGCAATGATGTAGCCAAAAGGGGGATGTTGTAGCTTGGCCATTCCCCATTCTGTATGTAGAGGCTGGATTTAGTCCCGACACAGGAGCAGAGCAGAGAATGCCGCAGTGCTGGTTATGATACAATCTTTGCCGCCTGCTTCACGTAAGAGGTGGACTACTCAGTTGCATATTTATGCATTCATGAGTGTCTTTGGAAGAATAAGAAATGGAGAATGGAAAGTAATTTGAATTAAGGTGGCTCAGCCAACTATTTATGTAAAATCAAGAAACAGTACTCTTGCCAGACAGAAATGGCAAAAACATCTCAACTGCTGAGAAAAAAATGCTTCCAATTTTACGTAAAATAATAGCATTCGCTAGTTAGTTAAAGCGACTGGCTATACTTACTGGGTATGGAACAACTTTTCAACATCAATATCCCATGAAAATGCATTTTTTAAAATCACACTATTTAAATAAAACCCAACACTATGTTAAGGAGGAAGAATGAAGAGAGTAAAAGATAACCATTTTTGGAGCATTTTCTCTGACCAAACTTAGCATGCAGCTGACTTTTTTTCCCTTGTGGCAAACAATTTGGTGACTTAAAAAATATAACATGCTTCAAACAAAGTTTCTTGTAAAAGGAAAAAAATATTGTGAAGATACACTTGGGCATCAAGCTTTAAAAATCTTATAGTGGATATTAAAAAGACCTGAAGCCAAGAGCCAGTGCAAACCAGAAAAAAACAAACAGGCCTTTAAGAAATTAAAATGGTTTGAACCTATCAATATGCTGTTCTATTTTTCTTTCCAGACTAACATTTCACTAAAATCAATACGCATCTTCATTTTTAAAGGGAAAGTGTAACTAGCCTTCCAACTGTTTTTCCTACCTGCATTTGGGTTTTGTCCCTTAAAAACAAAACGCTTAGCTCAACTATAAAACATAAGAGCAGCAATAACACATACAAAACAAATTTTAAGGAACCCCTGAAGGCCATCTTAAGTTATCTTAATATTTGAAGAGTGGTCTTGCTTTTCAATCTGAAAAGATAACATAGGAGAACAACTGAAGGCCAATGTACAGCTGAGAGACCTCAAAATAACTGAGTATCACTCGTTGTTGCCAACTTCTATGCCAAAGGACGGTGCTACCTTGAAATAGAACCTATGGCCAACTAACTGGAAATACATTTTCATTTAAGATAGCGCTATTAAGCAGGCCTGGAGGCATAAAGTGCACAAAGAAAACCCCTCCCACAGTTTTAAAAATAAGCAATTATTGAGAAGTAGCAATCTTATGTAAGAAATTACACAGCATACATTCTAGATAACAAAACAGCCTTTTACATTACAAAATATTAAAATACAATGTATTGCATATACAAAGTACCATTCAAATATGATTCTTAGGGGTTAAAAAGACATATTTCTATGAACAGTCTCAAAAAAGATACACCACAATAATTAGATGTGAGTATTTTTAAGTAGCTGAATAACGTGCACAGGAATATCTTAACTCCAAACTTCCACTGTTTTAAGCAGATTATAAAAACGTAAAAATAAAGAGGGAAGGAGTTCTACATTATTATTTTAATGTTCAGAACTGACAGTGATTGAGATCAATGGTATTATGTGGCAGCATGAATCAAGCCAAAAGCTCACTGGCTGCCTGCAAAATTGTCTGCTCGCTGCTGTACCTACAATATTGCTCCCCTATCTTTGCCTGTTATAGTAGCTGAAACAATGCCTGTATTAGTTAGTTACTCCTTCTGAAAACCTTTTTAGGAGTAACAGTTTATTAATCAAGAAAGGAAGACATAATATTTCCATTTTTCAAATCAATGACTAGGACTCATCCCCGCTTCTTAAAACTACAGAGCAAAACTGTATTGGAAAGTGATCTCCATGGTGCAGATTACGGAACAGGAGCAGAAGCTTGCCCTGAACTCTGCATAAATGTACACATAACTGGCTTAGGTGCTCCCAGGTTGGTGGCCATGCAGATTTCTACCCACACAAAAAAAACCCCACCCCAAAGTGTGCACACCACTGTCCTTCACACCTTCTCTTTCAGCAGATTAAGCTTCATGCACTGCTGAAGGCTGTTGCAAAGGCATGGAAAACCTCTTTCCCGCCTCCACTCAATTGTGTACACATGCATTGTGTTCAGTATATATAGATCAGTAAAAATACACGCAGAGTTTCCTTTTAATCTATTTTTGCTAAACTTTCCTTTCTATTCTTAGACCACACCAGCCTTATGACAAATTTAGAGCTATACCTGCACTGAAGCAAACCATGCACTAACGCTTACTAGTCTCCCAGTGAAAATGTCTCCGGATAGCCTGAGGCCATGGAGGCAGCCGTTACATGTAGGACAGGCTTTGCAGAAAATGTGAAAGCATCAAACAGGAAGGCTTATTTTATTAAGAAACCGGAGAGAGATTAATTCTTTGTGAATCTCAACAGTAACTAGCTGAAACGGGGAACCACAATTCTTTAAAGCTGATGCCCATTTCTTTTTGCAACAGTACACAAAACCAATGACAGAGATCCTGGGATGCAGGAGGAGGGCTGCTTTTAGTGAAGCAGCCTGTTACTTCAATCATGGAGGTAAGCTGCTTCAGATGGTTATTTCTCTATGCACTGGTTACCTGAAACATTTTCAGCCATTCCTGAAGGCCCGTTGGTGGCTGCACAGATGTAATGCGGCGCCGTTGCTGTCCCTGGCCATTGGCTGCCCTCAGGTCCCCAAAAGTAGTAGGTGTGGCAGAGCATGGCACCAACCCTGTAGTACTACAATACACATAGAAAGCGATAGTCACACATAAAACATCAAGGACAATTTAGAAGTCTATTGCAGAAAAAGAAATCTTGTACAGAAGCTGCAATGACTATTTCAACTCTTCAACTTCAAGCAAAAGCACTAACATGAAAAACTGTTCTGCTGGTCACTCGGGGGGTCAGTTCCCTCACTTCTGTAAACCTGCCTGCTTCTACCACTGCAGTATTAATCCTCCAGAGCTAGGGGGAAAATGGGGATCGCTGTTCAAGGCTGAAAAATTACCATTCCATTAATTGGCCAGCAGGTTGTCTACAAAGATGCCGGTTTATAAATTCCTTTCCTTGCCAGAGCATTTCCCTGCCTTCTAGGCTGCATTTGTGCCTTCTGGATGGTGATGTAGGAAGCCAGAGCTCAGAGACTCACCTGTATGTGAAATGTGCTAGTGCTGCTTTGTCGCCAAAGAGGAAAAAGCCCACCTATTTTTAGCTCTTAATATATTTTGTTGACAAAGAGCAAGTAATATGGAGGAGTTCTAGTGGCTTAGTGGTTTGGAATTGTGCTTTGAAATACTCTATAGAGTATTTTAAAGTTTGCATGTTGATGGAGTGACACAGGAATTAAAAGGGGGGGTGAGGTGAAGAGGGAAAAGGAGCCAAAGGTGCTCCCTGAATTACAGTTTGATTTTTTTCACTCTGACATGTTAAAACTCAGTTCATTCATATGGGATGGAGCTTTTAAAAGAGCTGGGATTAAGCTGCTATTGTAGGAGCCTAAAGAAATACAGCTGACTGGGTTTGCTTTTTTTTTTTAGGTAAAGTACTTCGTTCACAGAATATCAGAGTTCTATTCCCTAGCAGGACATTTGGAACTCCAGTAGAGTTTGCACAAGCATGAAAATTTTAAATACAGTGTGGGACTCCAAAAACTGCTTTGCTTTTGTGTATGATAAATTCAGCTTTTTAGCAGATATGAGCTTCAGGGTTTTACTGACTTTTCAGGGGCTACGGGAATAGCTTCAAATGATGCAAGGCAAGTTCCTTTTAATATTTATCTCATCATAATCTACAAAGATTTCACTCTACTATTCCTTGTTCTGAAGGACAATCATATCATGTCTTAACACTTACCCAAATTGGTAAAGAAAATAAAGATTGGTTTAAACAGGCTTATTTTTTAACTGTTAGTTTGACTGAGAAGTAACAGCAACAGAAGCTGATACAAAAATACTGTTGCACAGGTGAAAGATGCTCTTAGTGCCATTTTCTTCCTGGCTTTTACCTGTTCTATGTAAAGAAAGTTCATCAGCTCTGTCAATTTTAAAGAGTATCTGATCCTAGGGAAAACAGAAACAAGCAGGCACAGGAACTGCATCATTTGCCTAAACATTATTATACAAAATATAATCAAACACAGTTTAAAACAGAAGATTGGAAAATACTTACTTTTTTTTTTTTTAATGCCAATAATGACTCAAACATCCAAGCAACGTCAATTTAAACTGTTTTTACAAGCTTACTCATTGTCATCACCTGAACAGAGATCCAGCAGAAGGCCTATCTTTTAAGGTCCAAAATAAGGCACTTAAAATTGGCTTATATTGGGTCTGAGCAATATGTGGCCTTGAGCCTGCCCCAGTATAACAGTTACACTTTTTCTGCTGCGAACCGGTTCTCGCTCAAAACCAGTTATTCAAAACAGGGTCTAAAAGCCTCTTTCCTTTGCCCTGAGATTAAACCACATGATTTTTGTTCGTGCTTTGTTTTTGCTGTATGTTTTCATTCCCCTGAAAGAGCCAGTCAGGTTTCTGTGGAAGCCAGACAAGCCCAATCTGACAGATACACGTGACAAAAGTGCACTTTCTCTCATGCTCAACTGTTTACTCTTAGGAGTGCAGAGCATGGGCATCACACAAAGAACTGGTGGCCAAAAAGAGCATTCTTCCATGAGACTGTCTCAGAAACCCAGAGAAGCTACCAACTTGAGAGGGACGTAGAAGCTCCAACATGTGCTTCCCATCACAGCAAGCTCTGTTTCTTTATTGCAACATTTGCACATCTGAAAAGCAACCCTGGAGCCTATCCCCACACTACCCTAACTTTTCACTCATCAGGTGATAAACCTCTGGAAGGAAGAGAAATAAATCCTAAATTACTTTTGAAAGATCCATCAATGACTGAATACTACTATAGCTTGTTCAAAAGAAACAACATCCCCAGGCAGTTCTGGGAGGCAAGCACAATGCTTGTGGGAAGGCTGATGCTTATTACAGGGAACAAACATAAAACGGTGTAAATTCATGGGAAGCAGTGTGACATCTGAGCACAATTGTTATGGCAACTATACAGGAAGAACTGCAGTTGTAAGGCGTGCATCCAGGGCCCTGCTCTGCCACCACTTCTCACATATAGGAGTGCTTTACCCCTGACAGCATCTGACTGGAACAGCAGCAGTTATTTGAGCGATCTGGTACCATTTAGGAGTAGTAAGGAAGCAGACTAGAACCCATAATAATTTCATATTGTGGATAACAAGTACGTTTGTGTTCCTGTTAAGATCAGATGGTCTGCTCTGCCTACATAAATTTCCATTCTCTCATTCCTGTTACCATAGCAAAGTGATACATTTGATCACAGTTTGTAATAGTCTTAGGGTTTATCATTATGTCCCTTTTAAAAAATTTGATTGAGTTTATTCCCAGGAATGCTTCAGCCCTCAAAAAAGTCTCTAAGTAAATGGGCATGCTATATTTAGAAGCACAAACCTCAACTGAAGAAACGCAAGTCTGGCTACTTCATTAAAACTCCTCTTCAGTTCACGTTATTTAAATTAGCTAAGCAATATATGAACACTGATACCAACCCTTCTCTGGTTTACAGAGCTTTAACATTAAGATGTTCTGTGAGTCTGGCTTAGCAATTGGAAAGATGGGATATAGGCAAGAATCAGGATCCAGTGATCTGTCATTGCATTTAATTACCTTGTGTATTCTGAGACTTTGCAGGGTTTCTTTCCCAGAGAGAAAGAACGGACCTCGGAGCCATGGTCCAACTTTCTCTTCATCTGCAAGGTGAGGGAAAAGAGTAACAACATGGATTTAGTTACATGACCAGCCTTACTTATGCGTACTTCAGTAGAATTAATCCATTTTTACCTTTTCCTTTAATATCAAATTTCAACAAAGTTGACATTTGCAAGATTATTTAAAGCAACATTTCCGTTTCTAGCTGCAACAATATTTGACATGTTTTACATGGTGCATGTATGTATTATTGCTGCCCTGGGGTCTAAACCCCATTGGAATTGCATTCTTTTAATTTCTGAATTACAAATGTTAAAAAGTGTGCAGAACTCTGTGCTGGCTTATTTACTAAACTGTCTTCTCTCTGTTCTCTTGAGAGGGGAGGGAAAGAACTAAACCCAACCCCTTCATTCTTTGTGTTCAGGTTCAATGCTAAGAGTGTCATCAAAATGGTTAAATTTTAGGTAGCCTGTCTGCATTATAAAGGAAATACTCATTTTAGGGCCTAAAAAAAGAAAGAATCCACATACATTTTTCTTTTGCCCACCTTTGTAAAGTTGTACATTAAAAGCATTCATAAAACTGCAGTAAAACTGACAGATTAACCGACATTTTTACAAGATGGGTGAGGATGAAAAACACTAAACCTTGGTCTTGAATGTCACCCGCCATTAGATATGATCAAAACCAAATAATGAGCAGGGCAGCTGCTAAAAGGGGAAGCCAGACTGCAGAATTTACCACAGAGATGGAAACCAGTGAAAGCCATATTTATCCAGTCAGACAAATAAAGATTACTTTCTACATATTTGGGTAATCTTTAACCACAGGCTTTTGGACTCAATGAGACACATGTACGCCAAAAGCAATTTCTGAGTTTTTCATTGGTTTTTTTAAGATGTGATGCACCAAATCACTTCAACCAGCAGAAGGATTGCATACTGCTGTTTACAACTGTGAGCTGCAACACGCATAAACTACCTGTGCAATAATTCAGACTTTAGTATAACCATTCGTTCCCTTTGCAAAATTTTGTATTTGATACAGTTTAAAAGTTGGCATCTTTCTTACACCACTGGGTTGATCTTTTTAAATGTTGCAACATAACATAGTTATTTAACCATTCACCTTATGAGCCTACCCCTCTAAAAAAACCAAACTAAACCCCCTCAAAACCCCAAGAGGATTCCCTAAAGCTGGTCCATACTTTTATTGGTTTCATTTGGGCTTTTTTAAACTTTTAAAATACCTTTATGGCTTTCCCTAAATCAGTCACTGAAGATCTTGTGTTTTGCTTCACTAATGATTACAAAGGATAGTGAACTGAGGTTAACTAGTCTCTTCTTTACAGTAACAGCTACAATACAAGCAGAAGAGCTTGCCTTGTAGCCGTGTTTCCTTGCCCGTGCCTCACATGGGACACTCCACAGCATTTCACCAGACACGCATTCAGCCGGAACCACACCGAGCGCTGCCAAACCGCCAGCCTCACCCTTGCCGCTTCCCCACACCCCAGGAAGAGCAGCCCCCCGTGCTTCCCCCAAGAAAACCAGTGGTAAGCATCACTGAAAAATAACGGATACCATCTTTTATCGCTGTGTTAGACAAGTGAGCCATCCAAATTACTGGAAGCATAAATAAGATGTTTGAGCATGAATTTCAGTATCTGATGACAGACTTCTCAGAGAGGGTTTTTCCTCTTCAAGGAAAATTTTTATTTCCAGCTCGCCTCTCTGAGAGGCTATCAACATCGCGTTCCTCTTCTGCTTCCCGTAAGAGGGAGATGCAGTCTTCCAAACGCACACCTTAAAAATACCAAGTATGAAGACTGCAGTAAACTAAGCAGCTATACTGATGTGCTCTTTTGCATTAGCATGGAAAACAATATCCAGTTCTCTGCTCCGTTGCCTAATTATTTCACCCATTTCTTTTGGTAGGCTTTTTGTAGGGTTGTTTTCCAGGTATTTTAGGGAACTTTCCCACGGGGTCCACCTCACAGACCGACTTTCAGCATCTCAGAAGGCGCTAAGTAAATACATGGTCAAAAATGTCGTTTACTATACGAAGAAGATAAAACTTTCTCTACAGCAGAGAGGTCTAGTGACAAGATTTAGACATCAGTACGGTATCTGTGCAACCGAAAAACCAGAAACCGCCGAGCAAACATCCCCGTAAATATTTAATCTGTCGCTAGGAAAACACAACTCCTTCAGACAACGTTTATTTATCGAAATAATTGAGATTGCAGTATATTTTTTTAAAAAAAAGGCGCAGCGAACTGTATTCCGCATCACCACCCGCCACCAAGCGCTGGCAAGGCTCCCCGGCAGCACACTGCAGCTACAGCCGAGCGGCAGCCCCGCGCCGCCGGCACGTTTCCGCCCGCGGAGCGGCACCGCGGAAAACGCGCGGCTCCCCCCGGCCCCCGCCCCTCTGCCTCCGCGGGAGCGTAGCCGGGTAGATGGGGGTGGGGTACGGAGGGCAGGGTGCGGCCACTCACTTTGTAGAAGATCATCTTGAGGGTGCCGTAGAAACCCATGGTGTCGGCGCGCTTCCCCTTGCGCGGCTGCGGCGCCCCGCGGGCCCGGCGGCCGGGCAGGCGCTGGCAGTACAGCCCCTTCTCCGGCAGGTAGGTCACCGCCTCCCGCGCCGACATGCTCGGGCACGGC
>VZTU01010597.1:1875-33056 GCA_013400835.1 Zapornia atra | reverse complement strand
CCCTCCTCCCCCCGCTCCCGCCCCGTCCCTCCCTCCCCGCCCGCCTCCGCAGCGGCGGCGCGGCACTGCGGGCTGCGCGGCCGGGAGGGAGCCCGCGGGCCCCGGGAAAAGAAAGAGGAGGGGAAAAAAAAACCACCCCACGTTGGGAGGGTTCGGTTTCCACCCCACCTCTTTTTTTCCCCCCCTTCTTCCCCAAACCGCCTCGGAGGCCGGGGGCCTGCCACCCAACCCTCGCTTTAGTACCCTAGTGCCACACGCTTCACGGTTTCCCAGGCGGGAGCAAAACAAGCTCATTTCCACTAATTATAATTATACCGTCGCCCTGGGCAAGCCTGGCTGGACTTGTACATGATTGCATTCCGTGGACGGACGCAAATTAGTCCTTCAAAAGTGCGGTTAATTTTAGAATAATTTGAAACACACTATAGTTTTGCCAGGGAAAAAGATGCTGAAATACCCTCTATTGGCTAAACAATAGAATAAACGGGGTCTGAAGACTTAGGAGTTGAAAGACCCAAATCCAACAATTATGTAATCTACATTAAACTATTAATTCACGGCATAGCAGCGGTGAAGCTGTAAAACGCAGGAGCAGGTCCAGGGTTTCCCCTGAACGCAGGCTGAGAAGCCTGCACGCACAGACGCTCCCCTCTCCGTCAAAAGACAGCCCTCAGGCGACACCAAGCCATCTTAGCTGGGTCTTCAAATACAAATCCTGTGAAGGATTCTCACCTATATTTCAGTGAAAGCGTAAGGAAAGCCCCAGGTAATTACTTGCTAAAGAACGCTCCTTTTCCAGTCACTTCCTACTCTGTGCACATCAACAAATCTGTTCAATTCACCCTTACGGTTCGATTCAAGGGCACTGAAGTTCCTGACATATGGTTGGGCTCTCAGATACCTGCAACCAGCACAGCAGCTAGGCAGGCTTTGTTAGGGTGGGTTTGTTTGTTTGTTTGTTTCTATACAGAGGACTCAAATGAGAGAGTCCAGCTTCTGCAATTTTTTTTTTTCCTTTTCTTCCCCCCCTCCCACAAACTTTTCTGCCCAAGCTTGGAGCAAAGCATACCCAGAACATGATCTGAAGCTGCAATGTTCCCTTGTAATTTCCCCCAGGTGCACTGGGAACTGGAGAAGCTCAACAGCCCTCCAGACCCATGCATTCAAACAGAAGCAAAGATATAGCAGTTCGTGTTGACCCGAGGGGAAGCCTTCTTTATTACCCAAAGCAGTACTAAAAGAGTAGAAAAAAGAACTGACATCTAAAGGATCTAAAGGAGTGGAATTACTTTCTGTAAATCCTGACAGCTTCCTCATTAGTACTTAAAAAAAACCTCATATGTATTATTACTTTGTAAGAGCGAAGTGTGCCAGGTGTTAGCACACTCAGATAAGGTACAATCACGATCCCATAGCACACAAGACCCTGCTTCTATACGGTTTTACGCATCTCCCATCCACCACTAAGTCCTTGTAGTCACTTTCGTCTCCCAGTGAAAATGGTTCTGCCCATCAAATCTTGGCATTTATGCCATTATCCATTAAACTGCAGTGCTGTATATTTTATGAGAACAAAATGGTCTTGAGTTGACTTCATACCTCTGCTATGAACAGAGCATAACATATCCCGGGAGACTATTACTGTCTTCTTCTTTTCCTGGCACATCACATGCAAAGGGGAAGGAAAAATAACACCACATAGGCTGCATATACTCATTAAATAATAACAGGAAGCAAATTAATACCCAGATCATCAGCGTAAGAAAGAATTCGAACATTATTGCTGTAGGGATTTAGAAGCACTTTATATACATTCATGCATAATGCCCCGTAATGTTCACAGCTATCTCTGCCCCTTCTCCAGCCCATAAGCACGCTCGATGCTACAGCTCCTTCAGCACTGCAGTGGGCACTGGCAGGAAATCCTCAGGGATCAGTCTCTCCCCCAGCCCAACAGCAAGCGTAACCTGACAACATAACTAGATTTATCTTTTGAACAAAATGTGCTTTGGAGTAAGCAGTCAATGAGTTGAATAATAATTAGAAATTACTATTTTCCTCTCTTTCGGAGTACTACCATTGTCAATTCCTTCTCTTTTGGTAATGACTGGCAGATGTTCTCTCCCAGTAAAAAACCACTGACGTAACCGCTAATTTATTTGCCTCAGACAGGACCCATGTAGTAACCCCAGCAATCATTTGCCAGTGGTAGAAAGTGGTATTAATTCTGTATAAGTCTGGTTTTTTTCCTAAATTAAGATAGTTACCACACATTTTTACATGCAAATGGTGACCATCTTTCATCTAGCTGTCTGCCTTTCTCAGAGCAAGAGGCAAAAATTGCATATCGCTATGCCTCTCACTTTTAAAGTATTTTTCTCTATAGTGGTACCACTTCCAATTCTCTACAAATAAAGAGTCATCCTCTCTACCTCAGGATAAGTTTGATGCTCTCTGGGTAATTGCAAGAGTACTCTAGCTGGGTGTCTGCTCTTTCCCAAAATGCTTAACTACAGCCTGAGCTCTCTGTAGTCGACAGAGAGGAATGTGCTCCACCAGAGGGTAGGAGCACCTACTATTAGGGTCCCACTCTATATTACTGTCTAGAAAGGAAGGGCTCTCTCTCTCTCCTTTGACTTTGAGAACTCCCCTGTCCTCAGAAATGTTGACCATCACAAACAGACCACACTCTCAACTGTAAGAAATAAGGCTTTGCAAAAGCAGCAGGGGAAGCCTGCCCAGCCTGGGAAGACTGAGCAGCACTGTAGGTCACACAGCTTCGCTCTGTGCCTTCCTGGAAAATATAAGGGTGGAAGAGTAAGACCACAACCCCTCAGAGGGTTTTGAGAGCCCTACAGCAAGTAGCAGAGATGATGTATTTCATTTGCATCTCTACTCACATTTGCAATCATATTTATTGCAATAACTTACTATGCTCTAAGAATACTGAATCTGTAGTATAAAGTAAATGGTCATCAGAAATTAAGATACATTGAGGAAGACCGTAGTTTATAAAGCAGTATTACGAGAAAAATCAAGAGTTGCCATGTTTCTTTCCCTATTTGGTACATATTAAACTTCAAAGGCTAGCTTTATTTTAAGCTGAAGATAGCTTTTCAGAGTTTTAAAACCTCAAACAGCATACAATTAATGACATTTAGAAAAATGTCTACACCAAAATTACATAGTTTCCAGTGGACACAAGTCCAATCTTATTTCCCGTCAGTACTGCCAGCTCTTAATTAATAAAAATTCACACCATCCAATTCTTTTCCTGTTGGCAACATTTCTAGCACCTTTACCAGTTTGTCATGTGGCATGCTGTAATTAAGACCGTCTATTACTTCTAATGAAAGACTAGAATGAATTACAGAAATCACCCGCAGAGCTATATAATCCCCAGAAGAACAGAGATTACAGTGCAACAGACCAAAGAAACAACATTTTTGTTTTTTTTGTTGGAGAAACATTTTTGAGTGGAGAGACCACAGGATGAACGACCAGTCAGCATTTTGGAAGTACACTAGTGCTTAAACCATGGAATGCAAAAACCATAATTGGCATTTCACATACACATATGTGCGGTAGGAGCATAATGTGTGCAGGAGGAACTGTGGAGCAATATGGTTTGGTATCTCCATTAATATTGGTAAATGCATCATTCAAGACAGTGTCAGAAGGGATTCTGTGTACTCTGCACATTTAGCAGACATTTAGCAGACTGACTCCTTTAGAAACATTTCAGAGGGATTTTTGTGTGTTGTCTAATAGGATTGCAATTTTTTTCCACCCAGGAAACCAAACATCCTGATCAAGTGGGGCCAAATCCTTGGCTGCACACAATTTACCCTGGAGACAGCGAAGACGACCCAGGAAGGACAGTCATGCTTGATTATTTTTCCCCTTTCTCAAATTTGGACCCGCTAAGGTTTTAAACACTACCCTTCTGCTTGGTAATCAGGTTAGGGCAGCTGCAGCAGCCAGCGCTTTGTCTTCTATATTCGACCTCTTCATGCAACCACATACTTCATTTAATTTGCCAAATGCGCCCATTCAGGCAAGAATCTGGCCCCACAGAGAGGTACTTCTGCCATCTGCTTTAGACATTTAACTACTGCTTAGCTTAGCACACCTACATTTGAAAGCCTGAGTTCCTAAGGAAGACAGATACCTTTCTTGCAGTTCTTCCAACTTGAATAAAGTCTTAGAGGAAGAGAAAAAAAATCCCAAATGAAAGCAAGTGTTAAACATGTTACAAAGTAATTCAGGGCAGGCTTTTCCTCTACAAAAGGGTACCGCTGTTATTGCCAAGCCTTTTTCTTTTTGAAGGTACTCTGAAATCAAACAAGTGATCCACTGGGATCCTGGAAATCCCATGTTCTCATGGTTTCTCCTGGTTCAGCTAATTTGAGATTTATAAGCATGCATCCTAGGTCCTGAGCTGGAGCAATTTTATGGGTAAATTCCAAACCTGCTGGCAGGGCAAGACAAAGTTCCAGGACATTGACTAATTAAGGAAAAGTAGTATGTGGATAACTGGCACAAGGGCACAGTGTACAAAGCAACTTCACACACAGGTGTGACGTGTTTGTGTAGAACATAAAATTAGTATTGATGCAACAAAAGAGGCTTGAAAAAATGAATTTAAGTGCACCAGTTTGTGACCAACAACTGCCACCTTCTGAGTGCGAAGGAAGAACAACCAGGTTAGATGGAGGAATTTCTACTCAACTTATTAGCCTGCAGCAGTCTTGGACAGGTCCACACCAGCCTGGTTGCCTCAACATAGTTACAGAAAGTAAGTTAAGCTTCTGATCTTGTGCAGTACAAGTCAAAACACAGTCCTGCACGTTGCAATGTGTGCTGCTCAGTAGCCTACTATCCATGATGCATTTTTGCCATACTGATGAACTTAAGCAACAGGAACTCTACTTTATGGGAGGAAAAGCACGTGGAGGCCCTGCAGTAAATTTCAGAGTCTTCTAAAGCTTACTTGAATGAAAGGAAGAATACTACCAAATTGTTCTACTAATTGTATAATGTTTTCCAGCAAAGCATTTTGAAGACTGCTTTCAAACTTAAATTTCCCACACATTGTTGTTCTTTATTTCTATGCAAAGTAAGGTACTGCAGTTAAACAAAACGATAAGTAACTCCCAAGTTTTGCTTTTGCATGGAAGGAAATGGCACAGATAGCAACTGAAAAATCAGGTTTGCATTTATTAATAAATCCTGATTATATTAGAATACTATCAACTTTGATTATAAATACTGAATTTAAAGGTATTTATCTGTAGCAGGGATTTCCCATAAACCATTTCCTTTTAACATTTGCATTTTAAAAATTACCAAGTTTTAAATATACTGTGGTAGGATTCAAAAGATGTGCTAGTTAAGGTGTGGTTTAACCCAGCAGGCAGCTGAACACCACAGAGTTGTTTACTCACTCTCTCCTGCCCCAGTGGGATGGGGAGAGGACTGAAAACAAAAGTAGTAAAATTTGTGGCTTGAGATAAAGGCAGTTTAATAGGACAGAAAAGGAATGGAGAACAGCAGCAATAACAATAATGAAGTGTACGAAACAAGTGATGCACAATGCAATTTCTCACTACCCACCAAACGATGCCCAGCCAGTTCCCAAACAGCATTCCTCTACTTTATATGCAGAGTGTGACATCATATGGTATGGAATATCCCCTTTGACCAGTTGGGGTCAGCTGTCCTGGCGGAGTCCCCTCTCAGCTTCTTGCGCACCCCAGCCCCTTTACTGTCAGTGCAGTATGAGAAGCTGGAAAGTCCCTGACTTAGTGTAAACATTCCCTAGCAACAAGCACAGCATCAGTGTTCACCAACATGATTCTCACCCTAAATCCAAAACACAGCACCATACCAGCTGCTAGGAAGAAAGTTAACTCTATCCCAGCCAAAAACAGGACAGAAGGTCATACTTCCTATCTTCTTTGTTGGTTGCCTGTAACTGGACACAGAACTTGCAACCTATGCTTCAATGCTTAGGTTATTTTAAAGGAGTACAACCAAAGCTGTCATGCACCCATTTATGAAGGAGACAGTTCTATGCACCATTTCTTGGTGGCAACACCAGCTTAAAAACATCCCAGACTCACCTGCTCATTCCCATCCCCAAAGGGCTCTGGCCCTTATTTCTGCAGGAACAAATACCTGTAGAAATGCCCTGTGAACCAGATTCATTAACTGATGTGGGGTGAGGAGAAATAGTTTTTTCTTTTGGGTTTGTTTTGTTGTTTTGTTTTGGTTTTTTTTAAGTACCAGTTACTGGCTTAATTTTTCCACCAAGACTTCACAAACAGCTGAGCAAGCAGAAGCAAATGTGCAATTCACAGGTAGGGCACAAACTTCTTGAGCCAACTATACCACTGAGAAAAGGTATGACGAACCATGAATAGAGTGTCCCATGCAGAGAACATAAGCCTATCATTTACACCTAGAGACATCACCCTCACAGCTATAGTTTGATATGCATTTAAGCCAGCATAACCATGTTGAAATAAATAAAATAAAATAAAATAAAATGCAGTCCCTGCACCTGCAGCTGCCCTTGGCCATTCACTTCTATGCGTGCATCACCTTCTCTGGTCTGCCACCAGAGCCTTCGTTTTATGGCTGTGTAGTCAAGCAGGGTGGCGGCTGACCTATAGACACTTTTTTTGCTGGGCTATTTTTCAGCCACGTCAGATTCCCCATCCCCCTCATTGCACAGGCACACAAATGTCTGTGCCAGCTTCGCAGAGGTATAGTCTGCTCTCCTTTTTAACTTTCCCCAAGCCCCCAGGAGAGCTACCTGAAACACTTGCCAAACTACAGCCTTAGGTGAAATGGCAAGGAAATGGGGCTTAGGCTTTGTCCTCCCAACCCAGGGGGCTGTATTACTACCACAGAGTGACTTATTTGCATTGAAAAACACACTTAAGTCTCTGTCAAATGGAAATGGACACTCAAATATTAAAGTTTTACCATAAAACAAGCACAACAAGGTGCACCACAGGCAGGGGGGAAAATGTCAACCTTCCTTAAACATGTTATGTTAAAACTCCAGGGAGCTTGTCTCATTAGAACTGTATATTATTTCACTGAAAAAAAAGAAACAAAACGCAAACCACAAAACATTTTCTTTCAAAAGTGTTTTTTTTTTCCCTTGTTGAAGAAAAAGATAAATGAAAACAAAAATACCAGCAGAGATGGGGCTTCATGTTGTTTTTAATTCCCTGTGACAGTAACCACATGCAAGTTTCCTACAGAGAAATCTTGTATGGTTTGTTTTAAAACTAGCAATATTATCATATAATAAACATTTTTCATAATGCATATTCATAAGTAGTAGAGTTAAGGTTGCTAATGCAACCTGCGCTTTCACGTACTTGACTGCTTTCCATGCAACAGGAACATTATGAGTTGCTTTTTTGTGTTTTGTTTCCACACAGTATTGTTAGATTACTTATTTTTCAAAGGAAGAAGAAAGTATTGCATATAATGCATCTTGCAAAACATTCACTAATGGTAGCAGTTCTTCATAAGAACTGCATCTCCATTCATTGTGCTCCTATTAAAGTTAACTGTAATCTATTTATTATATCATTAAACTTAATATATTGTAAGATGAATTCTATTTATAGATGCAGTAATAGCTGTGCTAATCACTCAAGTTCACATTGAAAGGGACTGTCTGAGACACAGCAGCAGATGCTTCAGAGACCAAAGTACGTTCCTAAATTTCCCAAAGAGATGACCTTGTGTGTTGCAACCCGCACAAACCCAAGTGGCACTGGGAAAGTGGCTGTGGCCAGCCAGCCTGGTGTCACCTTGCCCTGCTGAACAGCCCCTGAGACCTGCTGGCACCCACGCTCACACCACGGAGGGTGCTGGCGCTGTGCATCCCATCCAGGTTCCTCCCTTGGATCCCATGCCACACATCAGCAGCCAGACACCACTTAGGCACAAGGCATTCAGTTTGGGGTAACACCAGGACTGTAGCCCCTGCCTTACTCTTTGGGCACTTATGTAGCCACTTTCTAAAATACCATCCCTGGTTCTTAGTATTTTTATCTTCTATTCATGTTTATAGTCATTTCACAGATTTTACCATTGATGCAGTCCCTCAAGTTAGATAACCATGCACTTGAGACCGGTCTAAATCCTATCACAGGTGCATAAAGCACAAGCCCTTCTTGCTGATCAAAGGATGACCACAATACCAAAACAACCCCACAAAAAACCCTAATAGGGATCAGTTCATGCTTTCAAAATTCCAACCACAGAGCGGAGTTGGTTTTGTTTATACGGACAAGAACGTTACTGAATTGATGAAGCATGCATTGCTGCCGTTGAATACCACTAGTCAAACCTTTTTCACTTAAATATAAGCAGGTTGGGAATCACCTTTGTACCAACAGAAAGGTCTGCTTGGACTTGGAAGGTTTTCCAAAAATGTCTGTCCTTCACACTGAACGCAAATGGAGCCCTGCTTTAAGTTTTCCATTTTTATTTTCTGTGGAAATAGCTTAATTTTGATTGTGAAGAGAAGTGCTTATTTATCTGCCATCAGCTATAGACATCTATTTACAAAATAGTTTCTGTCCATCATTTGTGGTACGTGAGAATGATAAGGGGTCAGTGGTGAGCCTTTAGGCTACAGACAGAAGAATTTCTGGAATTACTGATTATACCCAAAGTATTTCAGAAGAATTTTAAGAAAACAATCTACTAAAAATGTCAATGTATTTTCCTACCTGTGTTACCTAAAGAAAGTATAAAGGTTACAAAACCAAGCATTCAAAGGAGTTTGAAATGACAGGTGTAAGATGCTTTTACTCCCAAAAAGCTGCTTACCAAGACAGTCCTGTGCATGCTGAATACTAAATAAGACACAGATTCTGTGGAAAAAACAGCATCCAGGGTTGTAATTTAAGATATACATCGTTACCAACTCATGCACATGCATCTACCCATGTGTGTACATGTGTCAAGTTTACAAAGGCAAACTTGCAGACATTTTAGGCATGGCATCCTGGCAGGATTTTATAGTTTCATAATAAATCAAGGGAATTTTCATTTCCCCCATCATCTAGCAACACAGTGACTCCCTGTTTGGCATGCCAGTGGCCTGAGCCTCAATAGTGATGATTTACTGCTCAGGTAACCAGTGGTGAGGAATACAGCAGGATGCCACCCTTGGTGCAACAGCGCTAGAGGAAGACGAAACGTGCCAGTAAGTTTCAGGGCAGTCTGCTGATAGCAGAAGGATGGGACCCACAAATCTCTGCTTCAGAGAAGTTTGTTCTGCTGAATGTATAGGAACCTCCTGGGCTTCCCCACCTTATTACTCCTTTCCATTTCTCTCCTCTTCCATGTTTTCTCCTTCCCATGAATCCAGGGGAAGCATTTTTCTATACAATGTCCAAGTATCCACAAGTGGGTCTGTCTTTGGACTGCAGAATGGAGTGGATATTCAGCTTTCACACACCCCACATCTCCTCCCTCCCACCCCCATACTTGGCCACATGCACAGAGCAGCTGGAAGCAGACACTATGGGGAAGACACAGCTTTGCCCATGTTGTCTTTGGCTACAGAATGCTTGGTTAGTGCAGGTCAGTCTGGCTAGCACTATGACCTCATGGGACACAGATTCCTGATAGCCCAAATTGCCTCAGAAACACACAACTGGTTGATTTTCCACCCACAGCTTAGACACACGCTCTGCCCTACTGGGAAAAGCCGACAGTGTTTATAAAGGGGACAATCACCCATTATACCTGTTTCATCTGGCTTCCTTTTCTCACCACAACCTATGTGTACAGTAGAGCACAGACAAGGGGATTTACTCATCTTCCTCAAACCCTCATGATTTATTGCCATGACAACTCTCCCCTCTCCAGAGGCCAGAGAAGCTGATGTGTGATCTGGTTTCTCATCCCATGTACATTCTTTGGGTGAAGAAGAATCAATGCCAAACCTCTGCACAGCAGAAAGGAATGCCAGGCATGCCGGGGTCAGATCAGACTCTTTGAAGCTTGCTAACCCACTGTCATTAACCTTATGCTGTGCAATTTCATGTCAAAAGGGGCTACAGGCAGAGAGGGCAGGCCAGGAAACCTGCCCCTTCTAAACAAACTCTTCCCCGAACAGGTGCTTCCAGCCTAGAAACCGTACCACACAGTTGTCTACCTCTTCAAGAAACACAGTGATGCATAATTCAGGGTAAGAATTCCCTCATCCAGATGAGAGGGTTAAGAATTATTAATTTTTGCAACAAGCCTAGCATTATTTAGGCATGATTACGAATAGATAACCTCTACTACATTTTACCACAACAGATACTGATGATAGAGATCTCTCATTGAATGTAAAAAGTATGAAAGAAGGTAGCACATTTCATGGTGTTTCAGGAACATTTTCAAACACTGCTACCTAGGGGAAGCATAAAAACTACAACATGTAAAGAAAAATGTCCATAGCGGTCCACTTTTGTCTAAGCAGCTTTTGGGAAATTTTGCCCAGTAAAAGGTTATAAATATTATATCTTGATAAAAGCATATTTGAATTAAATAATGACAGGTCAAAAAATCCTGTTTCTACCCACAAGGAAAACTGCATATTGCATCCTTTCTATAATCTCAGGCATCACTTTGTTTCTCCACAACTTCTGACAACTTGCCATTTCAGTGTGATGCAACCTTAAACCAAATCCTCTCGCTATGGGATAAACAGCAAGTCAGTTATCTAAATTCCTGTGTTTTGAAACTTACAATTTCTTTATTTATAGACAGGACAGAGTAAATTAGAGAGTTCAGAAATATTTGGATACTGTTCCATTCACTTGTAACCATAAAATTAGATAGCAACCATGGTTTTAAAGTCTGTAATGTTATGGAGACTTTTAGTATTTCACAAATCCAATTACTGAAGTGAACGTGGCCCATCTAATATTACTGATACACCAAAAACACTGAAACCAATGAAATACTACAAAGTAAAATGTCTAGGAATAGTCCGAGTCACCAATGTGCTTGGCTGCATGGCAAAGTTTATTCTTTGCATCTAAAACTATTTTAATATTCTAGAAATATGCAAAATATTACAAACTATTATTTGGAATGAGTACATGAGAAGAGGGATTAAAGACGCTGCAATAAAGCCTGTGCAAATGTACATCCTAATTCCTATTCCTTCTCTTTTGCTGAAAGCAACTACTAAAGCATGTTATTAGCTGTAAGACTGCTAAAGTGATGCCAGCAATGTTCTGACAAATCTCTAGGGGCTTTTTTGCCCACTTTCCTTTTATTATCATATTCCATCTCTAATATTCAATCAGTGCCAAACGGGTTTATGTACGCCAATCTCTCTCACAGAAATGGAAAAAGCAATCCTGCTATACATCGTAGGCCTGCTGATGTGACTGGGAGAGACTGAATGGAAGTGGGAAAAGGAAGCAGGAGGGGGGAGTATGAGAGCACCAGTCTGCAGTCTGGTATTTAGCAGAAGTCTCAGTTTTCTGATCAGAAAGTTGGCAAAAATTGAAGTGCAGAGTACCGTTAGGTTCCTTGTAAATTAACCCTCAACAAGAGCTTCACATATCATGTGGTCTCATCCCTTCAGTTTAATTCCATAGCGCAGAAAAAACTAGTGCCTTGAAAACTGTCCAGATCTGACTTTTGCTATCTACCTCCAACAAAACATGCTAGGAGCCACTCGCCAGATCGTTCGCTTATCAACCGAAATTTAAATCTCTATGCAGCTATTTAAATACAGTCCCAGTTGCTAGCTGAATTCCCCCTTGGGACTAGACTTGAAAATGTTCACTTTTGTCCCTTGTAAAATCATAGACAATGTTTAGGAGTATTTGATTAAGTACAAAATTCTGGGAGGAACTCATTTGCTGCTTGTATAAATATATTTCCTCATTAAAATTTGATAAAAACAGTCTTAATGGAATACTACAACCTCATTCATGCTTTTGAATACAGTGATTTAAATTGGCAAGAACAAAGTTTAAATACACTTCTTCCCAGCTAACTGTCGACAGCTTTTTTACGGCCTGCAGGGACAGGTATGACTCATGCCTACACTGTTCTTCAAAAACTATTTTAAAATGCAGATTTTTTTCCACTGTGTCTATTGAGCTTTACAAGTAACTGCAAACTGAAAGAGACTAAAATTAGACAGCAGACCACTATCACCGGAGGGATTAGAAACTCCTAGGCTATGTTGATTCAGGAAGCTGAATTGGTTGACCAATATGAGGGACGCTTTTATGTTGGTTCCCACTAGATTTCTGGCAAACTTCATTCAAAGACTCTCCTGGTTACAAATTATTTGAAATCCCTGTGTTTAGGCATAGCGGGTGGTCTCTGGGTTTGTATGCAACGTTACACTGAGCAAACCTCTTATTCTCTGGTACGCAAGACCAAAAAAATGAAGGTATTCACCCTAACCTAAGTAAGTCAGCACAAGAAGGCTACCTGGTCACAAGCCATCTGGCAAAGGCTTTGGGGTTTTGTAAACCGACAACTGCAGCAACAGTCAGTTCATATGCCTTATGAAAAGTATGCTAGTATTTACTGATTCTGATTAACACAAAGTAAGTTTGGTAAAAGGCTAATTTAAGAAGGAATCCAATCACCTCAAGTTTAGACTGAGCACTCAACTGTCAAGGAAAATACAGCAGAAAATACTAACTGCTGTAATTCAGAGTGGCATTTTAGGTACTGCAGAATAATGGGTTAAAAGCTAGAACAATAAGATACATTTCAACTTAAGATAGAGGGATGGCAGTCCCCTTATCAGTACAGTCCTTCAAAGAGTCCTCTCATATCTTCTTCCTGTTAGACAGACAAGCTTCAAATCTATGGCAAGATGTGTGGGCTACTCAGTAGTGAAGAGCACACTAGGTGCTCTCAGAGTAGTATCTTGTTAACTAGAAAATCTGTATACTCTTTGTGCTTCTTTATTCAAAATACCAAGGGAAAAAATGCTAAGCACTTCATTTGCCATATCACAGAGGAAAGTTAAATGTCTCTCAGCAGGTGAGGATACCAAGGAGCAAGAACATTTACACTAAACTGGGTTTTGTTCACTTTCTTGTTCATGATAACTAGTTACATTACTGTACTACACACATCTAGTTTAAGAATGGATTTTTATTTTCCTTTTACAGCAGATAGACAGCTGTCTGGTTCGTGTTGCACTCCAGAAAGAGCTAGAGAAGTGTGCATAGCGAGCTGAGTTAGCTGTTCAGTACTGCACACTAAATGTGGGAAAGAGAAACAATGAAGACTCAGCCAGAGCCTGCACTGATCTAAACCATGGGTCAACAGTTCCAAGACACAGAAAATCCAATTCATTTCTAAGTTCCATGGGGACATCTATTACTATCTAAAAGGTACCTATTTTGAAGAGCTGTGATCCTAATACTGTTCTCTAAGCAGAGGCAGCGTACACCAAGGTTAAAGAGATGGCTGTAGCAACAAAAATCTCATCTCAGAAGGAAAAAAAAAGTGAGAAAAATGATCATAATGCCCCCTCCATCCCCACAAAAAACATACTTTCTTGCTGGAATAGAAAGTGGAACTCTTAAAAATTTTGCAGATGCCCAACTAGGAGAACAGGGGTACCAGCCTGAGGAGCAGTCATAAAGGCTGCAAGCAGGTCAAATCCAATCCTCTCTTTCTTTTGGAAAGCTATTTTCTTTATTTGCATCTGGCAGTTAGCATTTGTCTAGTTTTGTATCTACCTAAATATGCAAATATGCAAGCAAAGTGTCTTCAAATCCTGAGGAGAACTTGTGTTCAAGGATATGCCATACCTATAGAGATCCCAATGAGTGGATCACAGACAGTTAATCTTTCGTATCTACTGAGGCACCACCAGACTAAGCATTTTAAGAAACAGAACATGTAACTGGTCTCTAAACACAACTCCACCATGCAACCACCCGGCTGATGGTGTCAAGATGGTTTTTGGGTAGTTTGAAATTAGATGGACAAAAGCTGCAGCAGTATCACCCAGCTGGACCCCGCCATGTATCTAGTTTATGCCCTCTAACATAAGTTTGAACAGTAACATTTATATCTGAACAAATCTGGTCCCACCCAAGAAAACCTCAGCCTGAAAGACATGACATCAACTGATTCCTTCCAGACAACACAAGAATTTCAGGAATGTAAATTAAGCACTTCATGCCCCTAACAGGTCTTTCTAAACCTTCTACCAGTTCTTCCAGCTTTTCATGTGCACAAATCAGAGTTCTCAGAAATACTACGGAAGAGCACATGGCTAAATAAAAGTTTCCCAGTGCTCAGATATTAAGCTGCCTTCCTCCCAGCATTAGTGTCTTCAAAATGTTTTTAAATGAAAGGCAAAAGAGGAGCAGCTTGCAGAAGCTTCCATATAATGCAATTATACAACCTTTTATCTGTATGGATGCCAGCACGGAATTGCATTATTCCTTTCGAGGCCTTTAGGAATGGGGTGAGAATATTCTCTTGATCTGCATTAAACCAGTAACGGAACTGAATATATTTGCTTCTTCATGTTAAACTAATTTTAAGGAATTCCTAATATATTTGTGAGCACTTTTTGGGAGGGATCTTGGAGATGGAAAGAGAACAGATAGCTTGATGTGTATAATAAGGGCTTATTAAATAACGCCAATATTCCTTGTAATAAGATCACCCTTTCAAAGTAAGAACTACTTAGAGATATGGTAGAGACCCCAGCTGAGTCAGGCTGAATGGAGCAAGGGGCCCACAAGCTAAGGGCCTAACTAACCTAAAAGAGGAAGGGACTGAAAAACTTGGCTAGCTATGGGACTGTTTTTTCATGTTGCCATTTCCACCTTTTGGTTGTAAAGGAACCCTGGGACAATCAATGGTTGGGAACTCTCCATATCAGTGGCTCCGTGCAGACCAGAGAAGATGACTTCAGACTACATCAGTATAGAACATTAGTTGACCAGGAAGGAAATTTTTTAGAAGAGGAGGATATTGTGATTTTCCCAGTTCAAGACCCATTTTCAAATCCAAGATGGTCTAAGATGACCACTTACAATCAAGTATGTTTTTACACCAAGAACAATCCTAAATCAGAAGTCTGTCTACTTGAGAAATAATGCTCATGCCTACTATCACCTTCTAATGAGAGGAGGTGAATGTCTTCACTCTAAGACAGAGACTTTGAACACCTTTCATAAGCTTTTCTGAAACAAGCTAATCAAAACCAGCTCTCAACATGGAAAGCCATGGGCACATGATGTTCTGGATACAGCTGTATCAGAAGCATAGGTTATTCTTCCTTCAACCTATGTGTCCTATGGTCCCCCACCCACGGCAGAGGGGTTGGAACTTGATGATCTTTAAGGTCCCTTCCAGCCCTAACCATTCTATAATTCTATTCCAGTCCAAGAGCTAAACTGGCTTATACAACTACATACAGTAACAGATCTTTGGCAATAGATGCACTTTTTTCCTCTTAAGCAGGCTAAGAAGTGATGACATGAGCAGCTCAAGTAGTAGATCTGAAACAGCAGAAGTTTGCTGGCAGGATACATGGCAATTACCTGCAGGTAGCCTGAAGGGTGGCGGTTATTCAGCCAACATAGCTGAGTTGGAAGATGACATGTTCACAGTACCAACTGGTCAGACTCACAGAAGCCAAAATACACTGGATTCCCTATTGGTAGGATAAGTGATCTGAATTCACTGGCAACTCACGGTACTGGCCAAGATTTGAAACTAGATTTTATAAACCCATATTACTGCAGATGTAACCATTAAAACCTCCTGAATCTGATAGCTGCAAAGACTGGCATACCTGACTTTCAAAGCTTCGGTTTTCTTTCTGACAGACATGCCCCCACACCCAACCCCCCTTGCTAAATTTAGTTCAAAAGACACCTTATATGAGTAAACAAGTATTTGGTCTATCTTTTCCTTTTTTTAAAGGAGTCCTGAGTTCTGTTTCTAGTGCTGGCACACGTGACTGTGCAACATTTCTTGGCTCTGTGAAGGGAAAACTATAGTAACCTATGTGCAGCATAGATCTAAGAGAGCCCTAAGTTCTGGTAAGAATTACATGTTAGTAAATATACATAGGGTCAGCTCATAGCTAGTAACAGCTGGTTGCAGTCAAGACTTGGATTCACAGTCCCTTCACTTTCTCAGTCTGAGGCAGGTTAGAGAAGCAGTGAGAAACGGCAGCAGAGTTTAATCCATACTAGCAGATAAAGTGTAAGTTTTTCGCAGACCCTGGATACACGCTCTGAAGCCCATTTCACAATGATTCCCTTGCTATTGCTCAGGCCAACTAAATTAAATTGCACTTTCATTCTGCAAGCATAAAACAATACATCAGAGAAACAAATTCCACTAGCTTTTTAGTGGTGTGTTTTGGAAGTGCTTTTGGTTTCACCAGATGGCAAGGTTTTCCGGCAAAATCAAAGTCATTCTGCTCGGATACTATTCATAACATGCATTTACACCCACATAAAAGTTTCCATTTCAAAACCAGCTAATTTTTATTAAGGAAGCTATGTACTCCAAACCCACTGATGAAGTATCTACAATATCTTCAAATCACACATGTGCTTCACCAAGTTCTACAGACCTTGTCCTGTCACACCAATTCACAAGATGATTATACTACAGAGCCTTTGCTCCTACTGTACCAATGCCAACAGAGCCTCCCTTTGACTGTGACAACTATCCTCCATGCTGATAGTTACATTACTTCTGGGGTACCAGTGCAAGCAGTGCCCACCGTGCTTCATGTGCTAACTTGCCTCAGTTGTCTGTCACTCACCCTTTCCTCTGCAGCCCCCTGCACCAACCAGTGAAGCAGCTCTCACACAAACACCCCACTCTAATCTACTCCAATCAAACAAGCCAGGGTGGCAGAACCTTACTATTTAAAATATCTGTTTCATTTTGACAACTTTGCCAGCAGATTTGAGAGGGCATTTCCTTTAAACAGAGGGCTTGTGCCGAGCTTACCCAGACAAACAATCTATGAGACTTACAACATGTGTTCCTCAGTAACTGCAACAGTGTAAACTAAGCCCCTGGATTTTGCAGAGAGGTGGCTGCGGAGCATTAGCGTATTCCTCCCACCACTTGTGCTGTGAGAGCGGAGCGCCCACAAACAGCTGGAAGAAACAGTATCTTAAGCTTCTACAGCTTCTTGTTAAGACTGGCTCTGAGCTCTTTGCCAACAAAAGTGCTCTTCACCCAGCTTAACTGTAACCAAATGAAGGGTTTGGTTAGCTGAGAAGCAGCAGGTAAAAACTGGGACTTTTCAAGGGATAAGACCTTACAGCTACACATCATCAAAACTGTTACACAAATGATCATAATTTTTATGAAAAGGCCTCTGACAGGTAAAACCATACTTACAGAATCATAGAATGCTTTCGTTTGGAGACAACTCAAAGACCATCTAGCTCCATACCCCCTGCCACGGGCAGGGACACCCTCACTAGACCAGGTTGCCCAAAGCCCCCTCTAATCTGGCCTTAAACGCCTCCAGGGATGGGGCTTCCACAACCTCTCTGGACAACCTGTCCCAGTGACTCACCACCCTCATAGTAAAGAATTTCTTCCTAACGTCTAACCTAAACCTGCCCTCTTTCAGCTTAATGCCATTGCCCCATGTTCTATCACCAGGCCCTGGTGAACACTCCTACTTAGTTACTTCTTTAACCAGAAAATCTCTGCATGCTATAATGAAGGTATGCCCATGATCCATGTGATTTGCTTGCAGACGTACGAGCTGGCACAGATGATCACTGAATAGATAATGAAAAACAGTATGGTAGGCTACAACTTTGACCATACTTTGGAAATTAAAAAAAAAACCAAACAAAACAAATCCCAACAAAACCCCTCCACTTTGACAAAGCCCAATCTGCTTACAGAAGTTCAGAACATCTACTAACTGACTTGAAGGACACCTTTAAAGGCTGTATCTGCAAGCTCTTTAAGAAATCTACTCGTGTACAAAAATCTGCAAAACGAAAAAAATCCTGGGAGGGAGAGTTCAAACATACAAAAAAGTACAAAGTCAAAGACAGTACAAAGAATTTATGACCTTCTCTCTCCCTGTGTCTTTTTTAAAAACTCCTGTTTGAATACCTGATCTTTTTTTCGCTTAAAAAAAATAATCTGTTCACTGGTAAATAAATAGAAGAGGCAATTCTTCTCCAACTGTTCTAGCGAGGTTATAAGCAGCTCTTTTTTTTTTAAAGTTGCAGCAGACATGAGGTGAAAGATTATTACTTACATGAATACAGTATATTTGACTAATTTGTCAATTGGTAAAAACATGGATCTCTACTTTTCTTGAGATGAGAAAGCTCCTCTTACCTCATTCAATTTTAGCTAGGGATCAGTTTTTTGCACCAAGATGGAGGCAAAAGGCAAATTATAAAATATTTTTAAGTAAAATCCTCAGGATAGCAATTACACATTAACTTTGCAAAAGCAAATTACTTTGTTCATAATCAGAGACCAGAATTTGATGCTAATACTTAAATAATATAGAAGAACTTTACCACAAAGAAATAAAACATAATGGTCAGCCACAGCTAACTTTTCTTGCATGTTTGGAAAAGAAATCGAAAGAAAATAGTAGGAAAATGTATGAGCTTTACTTTTGAGAGCTGAGAATTTCTCTACTTATTGTTAACCTGTGTCATATCTGAATTCAGCCATTATTATTTATGTACTTTTAGTTCCAAAAATGAATGGGATATTTACACCAGAAGCCATAAAGACAACATACAAAGAACCGTGAATGTGAGTAGCAAGTAACGAGTAGCAAGTAACAAGAGCATAAATCTGAAGTTCAGTACGTGCTTCTCTCCGTTATCAGTGCATGATAATTTTCTGCTATTTTCTGCTGAGGCTTCTTTGAACAGAACATTGAAGAGTGATTATATGTCCAAACCTTAATAAAATGTCAAAATCCACTGCTTCATTGTATCTGCAATTATGATGGTTTCCTCCTACACACGGGATAGGAAAGGATTCAATTTTGTATTCATGGTGTTCCAAGCACTATGCTTTAAGTTGTGGCTTGATGTAAATCAGTTATTTGCCAACCAGAAAGGCATTATTATAACCTCACATTTTAATAAAAATGGCAGTTTTGTTCTTGAAAATACTGTTTCAGATCCTGAATACACTTCTGGAAACTGGAGATTTTTAAACAGTTAATGACTCTCGCTGAGAAATAAATACAGTGGCCAACAGCTTATGTCACCACAACGACAGGGACAGGACCACAGACTGGGTTCTCCCCTGCAGTTTCAACTCTGCTCAAGTTGAAATGAGAGAAAAGGCCTTTGGGGAAAGAAGCTGAAAAAAATCTGTGTTTTGGCTTTGAAACTTCCTCCCTTTGCCAGGGCCAAAGCTCACGCCTCCGAACTCTGGGGTCTGTCCAATGCCAATGGAAAAAGCAGCTGTACCCGACTGGGGTGGTCCTGCCTCCCCCTTCCGCCTCAGGTGCTGCTCTCGATGCCAGATACTAGATGGAAACCACAGGCAAACCAGACCTGCCAATCACTGGCACCAACACAATGTTCACCATGCTCTCTGGAACTCCCACCATGTGACAATTTTCAGAGTTGAGGTGAAATATGTCCTAACTTGCAGGCTGAAATTCCCTCACCAATTTTCCATAGCACAAATAACATTGTCTGAAAAAACAGAACCAAACTTCTAATATCGATTTCTCTCTGTATTTTGCAGGGACCCTCTTTTGCCAATGTGGACCACCACCTGCAAACTTGTTACTCAAAGAAACAAGCTCCTCAGGTAGGATGAAGTGTGCTTCTCTTCCTTTTATAATCACGCTACTGTCTACAGGTGGCTACGGTAGTATTTTTTCCCCTCTACTGTAGAAAAAAAGAAACACTGAGCTTCAACAACAAAAAGCATTGTAAAGATTGTACACAATCTATGCAGTTCCCCTCATACAGGGAACACATCAAACAAAAAACTGTGAAGAATGCACAGCTAAACGCTGACAGCTGATACAACGGTATTTAGTCAGCTTTTGTGCACTGGCTGCTGCATAGCTGTATAGCAAATCTTACCACAACCTTCTTGCCAGGAGATTCAGCCCTCCTAAGAGTTGGGCTTTGATGCGTCAGAGAGGAAAGGATAATTCTTGTATTTTCTTTGGAAACAATGCAATCGTGATTGTGAGACATACTTGTCTGAATTAGATGTATAATACCAGGTCTCATAAGAGACGCTCTAAACTTCTAAAGCTTGCCTGACTGTGATAGGAGCTATTAAGGAGTCTGCTTTAATGGATAAGAAATATGACAACTCCCACAGAGAATCAACTGGTGCTGTGCTGGAAGGACTGAAAGTGCAGTCTTACCGTTGCGCTTGTCCTCACAGAGGGGAAAAGAAAAGTATGGTTCATGTAAGATTTCCAAAAGTGCCTGTCCTGATTTTTGTTGAGAAGATCTTTGACTTCTGAAATCCCTTCTGAACGAATTTACCGCAATAAAATTGAGGACTTTTGGTACTCCCCATGTCTAGGTAAAAGAGCATTTGCAGTGCAAATGTTAACCATCACTTTGAATCTGGTGGCACTGAGAAGATCCCTGAAGTAACAGATCATCTTGGTGAGACAAAGGCACCAAGTTAGTTCATCACACCAACTTCATGAGCATGAGAGCCACCACTCCATCAGCCAGTACAGCATTTGTCCTGCTCCAAAAAATGGCATAGTGCACACTGTGGTGGTTTGACCCTGACAGGAAGTCAGACACCCACCAAAGCCAATCCATCACTCCCTTTCTCAGCTAGACAGGGAAGAAAATACATACTGAGAGGCTCAGGAGTTGAGATAGGGTCAGGGAGAGATAATTTAGCAATTAATGTCACAGTCAAAACAGACTCAACATGGAGTAAAATGCATCTAATTTATGACACCACACTAACCCCCCTCTAACCGCCCCCCCCCAATCATCCTGAGAAAGTACCCAATCAAAACAGAGTAGGATAATGAGATATAAAACTAAATCTCAAAACACTTCTTCCCTGCCCCCNTCCAGCATGGGGTCCCACTCATGGAAAACAGTCTTCCACAAACTTCTCCAAGGTGAGACCTTTCCCAGCTGTTCACCAACTGCCCCAGCATGGCTTCCATGGGGCACAGACCTTCAGGCCCAGACTGCTCCAGCATGGTCCCCTACAGGTTAACAAGTCCCCTGCTCCAGTATGGGCCCCTCTCACCATGGGCTGTGCAGAACCTGCCAGGAGCTTGCTCCAGTGTGGTCACAGCTTCCTTCATGTGTCTCCACCTGCTTCACCATGGGGTCCTCCATGGGCTGCAGGTGGAATTTCTACTCCTCATCATCTTCCATGGGCTGTGGGGGGGGCAAACTGGCTCCACCATGGGCTTCTCCACAGGCTGCAGGAGAACCTCTCCTCTGGCACATGGAGCGCCTCCACCCCTCCACTTCTTCATTGACCTTGCTGTCTGTAAAGTTTCTTACATCTTCTCACTCCTTTTGCTGGCAAAATGCCCCCACTTGCATTTTTCCCCCCTTCTTAACTATGGTATCCCAGAGGTGCCATGACCACTGCTGATTGGCTTGGCCTTGGGTCAGTGGCAGGTCCATCCTTGAGCCAGCTGGTATTGCCTCTGTCAGACACAGGGGAAGCTTCTAGCCACTTCTTGCGGAAGCCACTGCTGCAGCTCCCCTCCCTGCCCTCCCCATCACACAAACCTACAACAAGCACCTAGATTATCGCCAGCTTTGTGAGACTGTTTTCTCTTAAATTATGACAACTACAGAGACTGGGGAGACCAAATAGCAATCACCTGATTGCTGCCTTTTGCCCAGTCCCCCGAGGTAAAAAGGTCAACTAGTGCCTACTCAGTGGATTACCAGGATGCATAGGTACCCACACCAGAATTCAATTTCTGCCTAGTAAACCATGCTGTCTTTTCCCAACTGATTTATAGCACACACTGCAACAGGAAATTTCTGTAAGCAAGAGGAAGGTGATTATCTTTCTGCTTTGGAAATAGCTGAACCCATGATGGCTATTATAAATTCCTCATCAGATGATGTTTTCAGCTAACCAGAATAAATCAATTATCCATAGTTTCAAGACCTCAGTGAATCACTGCACTGCAGCCAACAGAGACTGTGCTCTTGCTCTTCCTGGTACACACTGCTTAAACTAATATGGGCCAGAATAAGTGCTTTCCACTATTTGCAGCTGACATCTGTCATAATAATCTGTCTGTCTTTCACAAATGGGGAGTATCTTTGTATTTCTCATATTGTCTTCAGAGGGGACAGGGTATTTGTTTCTTTGCACTTCCTATTCTGAATTAAAGCCATTTTCAATTCATTTATCAACATTACTCTCAGAAGACAACTTGCTTCCAGTGGTATACTTTCAGTATAGGTCTTCAGGCTGACTTCTCTGACACCATGTATCCACCCCGCACTTACTGGAAATCATGATGTACTGAAAAAAAGGTATCAGTCTGATTCACCTTTCCCTCCATATATCTGCAAGACTGATGTGAAATAGGATTGTAATTCCCCCTCTCCTAAAACCAAATGTAGGTTGTAAGGACAAAAATGACTGCAACAGTCAGCAGTCATATGCAAAATGAGAGAACAGCAGATGGATTAGGACTATGCTAAAACCCCTTTTGAAAAGACTCATCAGCAACAGGCTGTATAATTCCATTCTGAATTTTTATAAAAGACACCATCCTCAGGCCTTTGATGCTGTTGCAGGTGTACCTTGCCTGGTGGTATTTCCACCTGCTATACCTCTCCATATACCTCTGTTTCAACAATACACATGGAGGGCCAACACCATAACAGTTTAATTATTTTAATTTACCTCATTTTTCTTTTAGGTTTCCTAATTGAATACTAAACATCAAAAGCAACATTGAAGCAACACTGAGCTCTTGAGTTTACAGCTGTTAACACAGACTCCAGAGATGCAGGACTGATGCCTTTTTTTCTTTCTTTACTGAGTAAAGAGATCCATCCACTGGGATGGAGGATTTGTCCAAACACCAACATCCTGAAGGCCCATTAGTGGAGTTCTCCAAAGCTGAAAAATTCCCAACAGGAAAACTGAGCTAAAAGCCTGTCTTTTACTACAGAACTGGACAATCTTTTCACAAGTGAGAAACCTGAGGAGGACATTCTCTGTTGTCAGTAGCTGACAACTGCAGTTCTGCCCACAGGTGTCAAACACAATGAAGCATCCACTGCAGGAGATTCAGGACTTCAGCCTAACAAAGACATAATCACAATGTCTCTAAACACTCAGAAGTTTCAGTAATTTCCATCCTTTCACTGAAAACTGTCTTTGATGTGTTCTCATTGCCAATGAGTTGCTTCAGATGTTAATTACTCATTACATCGATTTCTCCACTGTTTTCTGTTCCCCTAGATAACCATGCTATAGTTCTTTCACTGAAGGTTTTATACCGACTTATTTCAGGGAAGTTTGCTAATAAAAGACCTTCACTGGGACAAGGTTCTGAGTGGAACTTCACTTTGTCTACAGTGGTGCCTGGTGTCTGCTTGTGACAAATATTTCTTTAATGCAAGATCATCTATTACCTTAAGGGCACTTAAGAGCCTACCACAAACTTCGTCACAAAACTCACATGTAGACAGTGTAACAGGCAAAGATACATAGCCCAAGATCTCTCAATCTGGTCAAATCTGTGCATCTATGAATTCCAGGCATCAAATTAGATATTAATTCGATATTAAGCACACATTAGTACTCACACTATTATTTTGTTAAATAACATGGAATAGATAAATGATGCACCTGTAAGAATTATAAGAACACAAAAGAGTTCCGCAAATTTTTCAAAATATTTAAGTTATATTAAGGGAATGTTTACATGCAGAAGGCTTTCCAAGAGGTGGTTCTTGGACAGCTTCAAAGACGTATTACTTCTCGTAAGTCTCAGTCATTTGAGATGCCCTACCTCAAATACAAAGATAACATCACAGATCTGGAAGATTCTAACTTCTACCACATACGTAATCATTTTGTATTTAGTGCGAAAATCTTATCTAGACATTCTGACTTCTTTTGTAGCAAAAGCTTAAATTATTTACTGGCCAAATACTCCCACTGAATTAGTTTTATATATGAACTGAATTCAAATTAACATTGGAATTACATCATGCTTATAAACATCCAAACTTAGATGATAAAATTCCCTGTTACCACCCACCTACAGCCTGCAAAGTTCCTCATGCTTTCTACTATGCAAGAACAAACTACCAAGTTAATTTACAGCTGCCCTTCCTAGCGCTAAAAGGACTTCAGAGATAGACTTGTAAAGTCTTTTGTTCGTCTCTACTGATCAAGACACTTCACAGGGAGCTTTAACATTCCCTTCACTTTAAGGCACAGGGCTGGGCACAGAGCTGAGTAGGGTCCTTACTCAACATACCGCCCGCTTGTCACACCCGGACTCCATGCAGCTTTTGTACTGTGTCCTCCCCCACGTTTAGCTGCGCTAACAGAAGATGCTACTGTCCCCACTGCAGAACCAAAGGAATGATCCATAGGAGAGTTTTTAAATCCACTTCAGGCAAAATTAGCTGGGTTAGCACAAATCACCCATTTAAATTGGCTAAGCTTTTCTGGCTGATTTCCCCACAGCTGGTGTGGGAGTTCTGGTGGCTCCAGTGAGGCCATAACCACCACCACAGGGGCAATACCAATCAGCTAGGGGGAGATGAAAGTTTCCAGTGGCACAGATTTTAGCCAAGTGAACGATGCCTACAACCTCCAGCATGTGATTTTTAATCAAAGTAGAGATACTAGCACAAGCAGTTGTAGGGGGGCATTTATGGTGACAGAAGTGCTTACATCTGCTCTACATGCACCATGGATAGATGCTCACTCTGAACAACTCAGCCAGTTAAAGATGTTTTACCCCCGGGTATTCTACCACCTTCCTGCAAGAGGCTACTGACCTCAGAGCTCTGCCGCTCTTTCATCTCCTTCATGCAAAAGATTTTCCAGGTAGCTTAAATCACTTTTGATAGCCTTTTAAACTTAACTAACTTTGCCTACAGCAAATTAGAACATTTACAGGATCCATTTGCCAGCAAAGCTGAAGGGAGGAAACAACTTCTGTCAGGGCAGCAGTACTGGGAAGAAAGGGAGAAAGGAGGAGGGTGGGTTGAAGGCAGAGGTGTGCAAATAAAGCCTCCAGCCAGCAAAGCTGATTATAACCTCTTCTTATACTTCATAGGACAGCATTTTAAGACAGACATGCAAAAGCAAAGTGCTGGAGTTTATAAACTCAGGAGGTGGATGGGAACTATTCCTGATGCAGCAGGTGTTACAACAGGGTCTTACTTTGGCCATCGCTTTTTTTTTTTCGGCTGTATTGCAATACGCATCAAGAATTCTAATAAATTACACTTGATTTAAAGAACTTTAATGAGTTGCAGCTAGTGAACTCTGTGCTTTACTCTTGCCAAACACAGAGTCAATGTGCTTAAAATGTGAAAGCTAACCAGTGAACAGCATTCAACTTGCAACTCAAACCACGTATGAAGCCCCAACTTAATCTTCAGTTTTATCAGCATCATTTTAAACATGATCGCACTAATTCCTTCAAAGCAAAAGTCTTTGCATCACATTTTCCACATGTGTAGCTCACACCATAAAGCAGCAATGATATTTTGCAGCTGAGCAGCACTGTTCTTGAAAATCTCTCGATTCCTTGTAACTGTTCTTGAAAAAACTCTGGGCAAACGGTTACGCTGGGAAGAGGCATCTCTCCAGAAGATAATTGTACAAACACCTGTCAGCAGCTCTGGAATCAGAGCTCATCTCCTGACTTCCAGACACTGGCTTTAGGAACTACAACAGTTTGCTGTGCTGCAGGACTAACATCCCCAGAAACCGTGTGCCTCCTTACTATCAGTACAGCGAGGTTTCTGGGTAGAGGCTGTATCTTTCACAACCCCAAGTAATACAGTTGGGGCAGGGGGAAGGGGAGGAAAGGAAGAAGTTGAGCTGACAAGTATGCTTCAAGTATGCTTCTGACACCACCTGCTTTTAGGTACACATCTGAGAGACTCTGATTCCCACTGAGCAGAAAAGCAGTGCTAGCAATGGAGTAGTAAAGCAAATGAGAAAGATGTCAAGCTGAGGGGTGGGGGGAACCAAGATTATAACATGCCATGATATCAATAACTCTGTTGAGTCTATGATTTTATTGACCCAGGCTCAATACTTTGGAAAGCATTCTGTAGCTCTCCTGGAGCGTTAGGACTGTGAGAGTCAGAGACAGCATGGGTACTCTGAGAAATGTTAACCCACTGGTGTTTCTACCCGCCATCAGCTGTCAGAGCACTCCATCTGTGCGAGGCTACTCCCTAGTCACCCCTGGGTGTCCCAAGGGGCTCAGAGCACTGCACAAAATGCACCGAATTCCAGGAGGAAGCCAGGAATTTGATGATCCTGTTACATGGACTAGACCCATGCAGAGCTGTGCTAGCACATACCAATTACCTTATATTTCAGAGTACAAATAACATGCATGTCTAAATGCAGAACGCCTGTTCTCGGTTCATAGCCCCAAAATCCTGCATTCTTTTCAGGGTTGAAATGGCAGCCAGCACCTATGCCCAAAAGCTTGCTCCCCCTTCCTAGCTATGGTAATAGGTATAGCAGGAGGTGTACCAGCTACAGCTACAAACTTGGTTCAATTATCTCTTCAAATCATCTCAGCCAGGGCAGTACTACCCATATTGCTAGCAAGAGAATCAATTTCCATGTATATGTAAAGGCTTGGCTTCCGGCAAAGCTTTATATAATTGTACATAATGTTAAGTTCAGTCATAACATCAAAGGGAAAATTATTTTTCCTTTCAAGAGATCTGGGATTTTACTGTTTGTTCACTCATTTGTTTTGGCAACAGCCCCAATCACAAACACAGTATACAATCCTATGGGCTTTTTTTTTTAAAAAAAAAAAACACCCCACACTGAATCAGGAGATGCTAAAGGAAATGAAGTATAAAGTGGGGGCAGCAGGATAGTATCTAACATTTCTGCAAACAATCCATTTGACACTTTCACGGACCAGGGTTAATTAATATTCTATAAAGGTCTTCCAAAAGCTGAATACCTCTCAAGTTCTGAATTCATGGGCCTGACCTTAGACTTTCTCAGAATGATTTTTAATGCAGTCTGTTATCAGCAAAACCCGTTTAAACACATGTCCCATCTGCCAGTACCCCATTTGCAAAAGAGCTTCTTATACTTGCAGACAGTAAAGCTTCTGCCTGCTTCCCTCTCTCCTCTAAATACCAGCTGTATGGTAATGAGCACAAACAGCTGAAAAATACTGCACAGTAACAAAGCTGGTACGAAGCGGGCAGAACAACGCTTCCACTCAATGAAGCAGTTGTAGCATGAATTTAGCAGATTAGCTATTGAACAAGGGTGGGGGGAGGTTTGGAAAAAATGTAAAGGGTCTGCACAGATAGCAGGAAAATGAAAAGAGACCAAAGGGGCACAAGCTACCAAAGAAAAGCCCAAATTCTAAAGTACTTTTGTTGAACTGCATGAACTGATTCTTCAAATTTTCTAAGGCTTATTCCTTGGGTACTAATGATATGCCAAATGCTATTCTGATCATTTGCAAGTTCAGTTAGTTTTTAAAGGAGGCAACTTGTTAATGAAAGTTTTCCATTCATTAACAAATTTCTTCATCGGCTGGGGGCGGGGGAAGTCCTTAAGAACAGGAACACACTTCTCTACTTCAGTTTCTGGTACTTTCAGCATGTGTGACCAACAAGCACCATATTATCTGTTAACTTTTTGCATAATAACCCTCTCAGCCTCACCATTTTCATAAAGCGATTTTTAAAAATGCTGACAACATCCACGCTAGCCTCCAGACACTGACAAGCTTTTTGAACAGGGAGCAGAAAAGACACTTGGCTATTAAGAAAATTTGTGCATAACCACATTCAGCCGACGTGCACAGGCAGCATGCAGTCGAGTATTTGTTTATGCACATAGCTAATCAGATATACGCTGTTTGCATAAAGTCTAAAAACTGCACATGTGCTTTTGCACTTGAAATTGCATGCAGTCACTGACTGGCTGATGTGAAAGACGCATGTGGTTTTGATACATAAAGCTGATGTGAAAATACGCTGCTTTTCTCTTGTTTGTGATTTCCCAATGGCATCTAGAGTGTTGCTGCTGCTTTTGAAGAACTGGAGCCTAACGCTTTCTAAGAAAAGCATGTAAAAGATGGTGTATTGACACTGCCCTAACAAGCGCTCCGTCAAAAGTTTGATACACGGGGCTTTTTTTTTTCAATTCCTCATTTAAAAGCCTTACTATTTCAAATCCCACAGCATCCTAACATTTGTCTTTTGTGACAAGTAAGGCTAGAAAGGTATTTCTCAAAAATTCATCTAGTAAGAAACACTGAAATGAAAACAGTATACTCCTTCTAAAAGTACTGCAAAGTGAACCGCCCCCAGTCTGAGGGGACAAGAATACATTTGTCTCTAAGGTCATCATAAAGCAGCTCCTAAGAAAGCACAGATAATCTTTTAACCTTTATACACCACACTTAGAGAGTTAAAGAGAACACACATAGAAAATGGGCTGTGTTACTGGCTTTTCAGTGGTGATCATGGAATAAACAAAAAAAGAGAAAGCAATTTTCTCAGGGCATGAAAGAACTTGTCATGCAGCTATACAATGGCGTGCTCAAATGACATTTTTATTGCTCATGTCTATCGTAACCCTGTAATAAGCAGAAGGGGAAAAGCCACTATTAAAGTTCACTGGAAGTCTCCACCTAATTTCAAATTTTAATGTGGGTCAAATCTACTGAATTTAAGGTGCACTTTGATCTTTCTTAGAAAATTCTAGCACACACTTCAAAATGTTTCTCATATTTTAAGCACCTTAAGGAACTAATAAAGAGTTTATCAAAAGACAAAACAGGTAACAGACATTTTTAACATACAGAGATTAATAAAATACTAACTAGTGATTAATCATAAGCCACTTACTGGCTATAAAAGTGTTAATATTCAGTCTATAAATTTATTATCAGCCATTAAAATTATCACTGCTTCCCATAACATTCTGTACTTTAAAAACATTTCATAAGTATCAATCTTAGTTCTTATTTTTTAATCTGTTTTATTGTTTCATATATACCAGGATAAAAACTGTTTAAAACAGTAAGTAACTGAAAGTATTTTATTATGAGAGAAGGTACAACACTTTCTCAATGGAAAAAAATCATCAGTCAAAATGGCTTTGATTCTTTCCAGATATAGGCATTTCTTCAGCTCATCAGCACTACAGAAGAAAGGGATATGATACTACAGAAGGGCTGTATCTAGATGACATTTGCTATGCTGGTAACCCAGGTTTGCCTTGCTTCTTATCTTCAAAGGAGCCTGAGCTTCTCGAAATCATTATTTACCTTTCCAGACTATGGTCCTGATCTACAGACTGGGCTGCTAAAGCCGAGTCAATGAACAAGGAAAGCCTCACTTGTTCTGGAAGATTTAAACTTGAAAGCTGCAAGATTATTGTATGTCCCATGTTTCATATGAAATGTTCTAAGATTCAAAGTTTTACTACTTAGAAATAAAATTAGACATTCACAGAAACAAAATCAAGGTTTCTAGAAAAAAAAATTTAAAACTTCAGAAATGCAACACAGGATGCAAGGAAAAGCTTGCCAAAAAACTGGCAGAACAACACTTACTCATTTCTAAGGTTTAACCTCAGAATCTTCTATTGCAACATTTGGACAGAATACCAACTACACCAACCAGCACACTGTCATAAGGAGAGACTGGAGTTGATGTTGGATCTGTTGATAAAGCAGTCACATCAGAAATAACCACAGACTGTCAGAATGGGTTGGGTTGGAAGAAACCTCAAGAGACTATCTAGCCCCAGCCCCCTGCCATGGGCAGGGACAACCTCCACTAGTCCAGGTTGCCCAAAGCCCCATCCAACCTGACCTTGAACACTGCTGGGGAGGGGGCAGCCACAGCTTCTCTGGGCAACCTCTTCCAGTGCCTCGCCACCCTCACAGTAGGGGGTTTCTTCATTACATCTTTTTTTCCTTGTATCTAAGGCTTGTACCTACAATCATTGGGTCAGACCATACATCCCAAGAGGATGACCTTTCTTTCTGTGATGTTTGTTTCAAGAGACACTGACACAGTGTCTGCTTTGGATACCAACTTATCTACTCGAGGCATTTCCAATAGTTCAGTTCTGCAGTGTCTCAAGTAATGCACATACTATGGTTGCCATTAACAAGGGAAATGTAATTTAAATGTACTTTATTACCCAAAGTTAAAAAAAAAAAACCCAAACTACCAACAAATAAATGAAAAAGGAACCAAAGTTGTTTTGTCATTACCCTTGACATCACAAACCTAGCCATACTTCACTAGCTCTTGTCCATCTTTTTCAAGTGCTCTAGAACATGCAAACCTTTAAACACTAACAGTCTTGGAAAAATACTGAGTATAATCTATATTCATGAGTATAAACAATATCAAGGAGAAAACAGTGACTCATTTTAAACAAGAATATTTTAACTGTATTGACTTTTCCTGGGTACTTCTTTAACTTCCAGAGATTAACATACTTCCCTTACAAGTAATGCATTTACACACAACAGATAAAGTAGTCAAAATTCAAACTGTGAGCAATAGATTGAAAAGAAGAAAACAGAGGAAGATTTATAGCCAGCACTACACTGCCCCTTCATGTCCACTACCAAAACAACACCACATGCTGCAAGATGTGAAAGAATTCACTGAAAATTATCATAACTCTAATGTTATGTTAAAGTTAAAATGTCATTAACCTTTGTACTTGACAGCCCACACCCCCAAAAAAATCACCCCAACAACCACCATATAGATAAAGAAAGAGAATTAGAATAAAATTAAACTTTTACTTCAGTGGGTAAACCACTGCTTAAACTTCATAGTTAGTCTTTTCTCTTTAAAAAGATATCAATTTTCCACCTTGATTACATGGTGGATTACTATTTAGGAACAAAACCAACTGAGTTAAATTAAACATTTTTCAGG
>VZTU01010593.1:23223-63106 GCA_013400835.1 Zapornia atra | reverse complement strand
GAAAAAGTTTAAGAATCAGATCTGCAAACACCAATGTCAGTGAAGAAGGAGGGGTAAGAGGTTCTTCGAGGGGTACACATCAGAGCAATCCATTCCTGAAGGACTGTACCTAAAAGAAAGAATCCAAGCTGGGGCAGAGGAAAAGTATGAGGAGGAAGGAGTGGCAGAATTACATCAACTGACTGCAACTCTCATTGTTCATACTCCTGAACTGGTGGCTAGGAGAAAGGTGAAGGAATTAGGAATGAAGTAATAAAGTAAGTCTGAAAAGATTGGATGGGTTAGGGGAAAGGTTTTTTAGATTTGTTCTTATTTCTCATTATCCAACTGTATTTAATTGGCAATAAATAATTTCCTTAGGATTAATATGTTTTTCCTGTGATGGTAATTGATCAGATACATTTCTGCCTTTATCTTGGTCCTTGAGCTTTTCCATCTTTATTTTTTCCCCCTATCCTGGTGAGAAGGGAGACTGGAAGAGTAGTTACATGGGGGTCTGGTGGTTGGTCAATGTCAACAACTTATCTTCAACCCCCAACACCAGGATAGATGGTCCTTAGGTGTGAGCCATAGCCTTGCCTCCAGTCTCTGACTCCCTCTCCATCCCTGTTTATCGCCCTGTCTCTGCTTCTGTTAGATCTCCCCTGAACAGATCCCAGCCCTTACCCCACAGCAGACATTTCAGAGGCTAAATAGCACCCCACAGCCTCACAGGGCAGCCCTGCTCCTGCTGACGGGAGATAAAACGTAACCACAGTATAGTATAGAAGGAAGAGCAGGGAGCATCACTGGGAGGGAAATATTGAACCTAGAATAATGGAGAGATGGAGAACTTTTAGAAAGAAATTTGCTAATTGGGAAGCTTGAATTAAATTTTTTAGTGGGGGAGATGTCATTGACATAATTTTGGAGAGAAAATATCAGACAATAAGTTTCTGTAGTGTGCTCAACACCCTACTGACTAGAATAAAGATAAATCATGGCCTTTCAAAGGATAAAATGAGAGTTGCTTTAGGATTAAGCATTAACTTCCTATGTGGATTTTAAAAAATCTGTAGGTGTTAAGTTAGACATAGAGAGATACTGTTGCTCTTAATGGGAGGAAACATAAGAAAATAATTTTAATAGTATTAATAGAGAAGAGGATATAACCATTGAAAAACTGTAGTAACATAAAAATATTATACTGAAGAGTTAGGCAGACCTGAAGAGAAAATAGAACAAGATCAGATACCAGGATCTATCTTTACTAAGATATTACAAGCATGTTATTACAGTATCACATCATGCAATCTGCAAACGCTCATTTTCTAACAAACCGCACAATGGGAGTGAATGTTTTAACTCCTGCTACAAAGCATATTATAGTCATTTGAGTTCATATTATTTGGAAATGCTAAGAGTTGTCTTCCACATATATTTGTGCCAAATATAAAAATTAAGCAATTCTTGTTCAATTAGAAGTGTCTTATAACTTGTTCAAAGTGTTGCAGAAAAATGATGCTGATAATGCAATGACTTTGTATTTCCTTGAGAGAAAAAGATTTTGCAATAAATACAAGACAGCAATTTTTTCCTACACTATTGTGTATTACAGAGATTAGTGATCTCTGATTAAGGTTGCTTCTAAGTTTCCTGACAAAGCTTTAATATCTTTAAGATTTCAGTCTTGAAAATAGCTTTGCCTTGGTAATAGCCAACTATAATCTAATTGCAAAGGAGAATTTTTTTGAGGTTCAAAGAAAAAATGGAAAATTCATGTGCTTTTTCTTTTCAATGTAAAGTAACTATTTGAAATGTTTCAAAATAATATATCATAGGTAAAGTAACTTCTTATAAGGCCTTTGAAATTTTTTTATGCACATCTCTCCTTGCATACTTATTTGGGATCTGTTTGTTCCACAGTTATACCATGTTTTGGTATAATTGCAATATCAGTGTACAAGTTGAAGGGCTTCATAGGTGCATCATGTTAAGAAAAGGAAACTTGCTATCTTAGGTCCAGATAATGGCAGGCCTGTGTTCCAAGACTATAATCCCCATCAGTACTCAAAAGTAAACACAAGCTCAATTAAACTCTCCTCATGAAAAAAATACTTCTCAACTAAAGAGATGACCTTATGTTGTTTTGGGGAAATCAAATTATAAAAAACCCCGATGCTAAATTACCTTTCATTTCCATTATTTTTTTAAGCTGTCCCAAATTGCATTGCTGTAAAACAAATAATATCTAATGAGAATAATGAAGAGCGCACGACACAGACATACTTCATAGGAAATACAGTTCAGGTCTCTTCTCATTCAAAAGCTTAGTACAGTCACATACTTATGAAAAGCACTGTAGAACAGAACTGTGAAACAGATTGTCATCTCCTTTTGCACCTCTGAGAAAAACACCAAAGGAAGTGTTGCTTCAGTGGATGCTTCTCCATGTTATCTATTAGGTGGCTCTGGATCTATGGATAGGGGTTTTGGTTTTGTTTCTTTTTTTCTCATTTGTTTATTGGTTTTTTAATCAACCTTGACATCTCTCTAGCTCTCCTCGAGGCACCTTCCTTTTAATTTGGAATGATACTTTGCAGCTATTGTATCAACACAGTCTTTAGCATCCAACTTCCTTTTACAATCTGACTTTTAAATTGTATTGAAAAATGGGATTGTCTTGCAGAAAGTAAGCATCTAAGCTGAAGGTACTTTTCTTGAACATATGAAATATAATGTAGTGGAAAATTTTCTAAAAATTGAAGTCTTAGACTAGCCCACATGGGTTAGTCAAAAATAACCTCGGACAATATGCTTTAGTTCTGTACCAAGGTGAGAATATCATCTTTCACCACCACCTCCCCTTCCCTTTTAGACTCCTTATGGGATAGTTGTGAAGATAAATTGTTTGTGAAGTGCTCATATACATTAGAGATGATCACTATAAGAAAGTCCATAATAAAATCAATAACTCTACCTTCAGAGCGGGGCTTAAATAGTGTGTAGTGATTTGGCTTGAGGCCATACCTTGAGCAATAAGAATAAAACAAAAATATTGACTAGCTGTGCATTAAGTGAGAACCATCTATCCTGTGCAGTGAATGAGAAAGGGCCAGGAACAGAACATCCCAACCTTCTATTTTGAAATGACATTGTCTTCTATTTTAAAAAGAGTGTATGGCATAATATACAAGGTAAGAAATATAGAAAGGGGGAAAGAAAAAAGCAGAAATATGCAAATATATTTCATACATATTAAAAAAGATATTAAAGAAAGTTGATCAACCATTTTATTTTTCACCTTTTCCTAGCCTTTTATTCTTAGTTTCTGCTTTCTATAACATGATTCCTTTGTGTTCTTTCCCCAATGACGTGAAGCAATGATTCCCATTTTATTTCCATTGAACTGAAATCTAACTGCATAGAATGTGTTTGCCAACAGCAAACTGTCATTGTCCCTAAACTGGACACCTAGGCAGAAGCAGACAACGAACCTTAAAAAACACTTGTATTACCTTTGTAACTATGCTACAGAATGCCACACTACAATCTACTGAGGGCTGCCTGACCCTGTTCAGGCTTTAACGTGCCTTCTGGACTGTGTTCCACTCAGCAGTATAGATTTACCTTAGTGATGATGGATATGGTTTCTAAAGTTGATTCCATCCCCAATTCTTCCCCTAGGGGAAATGAGGCATACAGACGTTTAGTAATGTATGCTATTCATTTTCAACTCCATGTTAACAGTGTATTTGAACAAAACTAGGCACGAAATTTTGCAGGAAAAATGGTGATTTTGTGATGATTCCTTCTTAGATTACCAGAATGTTTTATAGTCTTATCTAAACCAGATTTCACCTTGTTTTAGGCATCTAACTCTGAATTTGTTAGTTAATTAATTCCCTTTATTTTCAAGAGAGGAAATAGAGTAGCTCTAGAGGATAATTAGTCTCATCCTGAAGTAGGCCAGATAAATCACTGTATGCTTTGAAAGAAGAGTCTATCAGTTAAATGTATTAAATTTCTGGAGATGATTCCCACCTTGGTCTCTACAAATTGACTCCACATGTTATTTGACAAGAAACTTCATATCAAACTGTCTGGCTCAGATTTTGTAATAACAAGAATTTGTATTTGAGAGAATGTTTTTAATGAAAACACCAGTACTTTCCTTCCAAGTATTAAAATACTATACAATTTTCTGTAGATGTCGTTCTTTCATTTCTAGTCTAAAATATTGTCATGGTTCAGGCCCAGCTGGCAGCTGAGCTCACTTACCCCTCCCTGGCAGGATGGGGAGGAGAAATGGACAAAACCAACTGCAGGGTTGTCATAAGGACAATTTACTGACACAGCGCATGGAGAGGGGAACAACAACAGAATACACAAATCATGATAACACAAAGCACTTAGCAACCCAATGACAGACCAGATGCTCCACTTGCACTCAGACTGTCCTGAAGTCATGCAGACCTGCACCTCCCTGACCAGCACCATTTTATGGGGAACATGACATCACCTGTGCTGGCTCCTTGTGAAAATTAACTCTATCCTAGCTGAAACTAGGACAAATATTTTCTGTACAATGGTTAGCTACTCAATAGGCAAATGGTTTCAGCTTTAGCCTAAAAGTTTTGTATCAGAATCACTAGGATGGAAAAGACCTTTAAGATCATCCAGTCCAACCGTTCCTGTCTTATGCTAAACCATATTTTTAAGCACTTCATCTACCCTTTTTTCAAACACATCAAGGGATGATAACTCAACCACCTCCCTGGGCAGCCTGTTCCACATCCCGACAACCCTTTCAGTGAATTTTTTTCCTAACTTCTAATCTGAACCTTCCCTGGCACAGCTTTGTGCCATTTCCCCTTGTCCTATCACCTGTCATGTGGCTGAAGAGACCATCTCTCACCTCTCCACCACCCTCAGCCTCACCTTCTCAAGGCTAAACATCCCCAGCTCCCTCAGCCGCTCCTGATGAGATCTTCCCTCCAGCCCCTTCACCAGCCTGGTTGCCCTTCTCTGGACATGCTCGAGGACCTCAATGTCCTTCTTATGGTGAGGAGCCCAGAACTAGACACAGTAATGAGGTGTGGGCTCACAAATGCCAAGTACAGGGGCACAATCCCATCCATAGACCTACTGGCCACAGTATTTCTGATATAAGCCAAGATGCTGTTGGCCTTCTTGGCCAGCTGGGCACACTACTGACTCATATTCAGTTGGCAGTCAACAAACACCCCCTGGTCCTTCTCTGCCTGACATCTGCCTAGCCAGTTATGTTCATTTTAATGCATAGGGTATATCTTCCTTAATTGTTAAGGAGATAAAACATATCAGGTATAAAGTTACAGCCATTAAACACTGCTTTTCAGTTCCCTATATTGAACATCTGTAAAATGAATAAGTTAATATTAAGGATGTTTCTAGCAAAGTGCAGAAGGACATTTCTGAATAAGATCAGGAGCTTTTCACAGGAAAGTGAAGGTAAAGGAGGACTTTGGGTACAGATTAACCCTATTCTATTAATTCTACTGCTTTATAATAGAATGTAAATGTCAGGAAAAAAAAACAAAACAAAAGCCACTTTGCATAGAAATTGCTTTACTTGTCTGTAAGCCTTTTACTTAAAAGTAAAATGAACATGTTGCCATAATTTGTATTTTTAAATGATGTAAAAAGTAATCCTTTTAGAAGGTAGATAATCATAACTATAACAAACTAATGTGTCTAAAAATAATGAAGATTTCAAGTGGAATGAGATTTTCGGTATCATCTTAGGAACTGAAGGACTTTCATCTAAGGCTTAGGCTGAGGGGACTAATATATGAAAGATTAAGAGAGCAAAGTATGCAGATCTCCATGAAAAAAACGGTTAGGAAGTGTCATAACAATTGTCAAGAAGTAGAGCCAACTGAATTATTCATTATAAATACTATTAATTACAAATTTTGTCCTTTTTTTCTATCTGTGAATTGCTTGCAAACTAATGCTGAATCTGTGAATGTATTCATTATTCATGCGTATTTGCCTATGGCCTGTTCACAGCTGCTCACATTGACTAGTCACTATTTGTTATTTTTAGCCCATGATTGCTCATCTTATATGGTATTGTTTTTGCTCCCAGACTGGCTCACACTGCACTATACTAAATAGGATACTAAAGAACAAGAGATAATAGAGAATTATGACCACCATCCTATGAACAAATTTTAGACAAATAATTGTTCGTACTAACTTCAGAAAGATATACAGGATTCACAGACTTTTTTGGATGGCTAGTTGCAATCTGTGTAATCAGGAACAATGGACAATAATGGCTCACACAGAACAATTAACTCACTGCTGTGTATTAGTGAGGATATTTGTATATTATGATCTACGTTATTTGACCAGCTGTTCCTACTCTGTTCATATGTGATCACAATGGCTCCCATAATCACCTATGCAGTATTAGTTACTTGGTTTTAAAAGGCTGTATTTTGCAGACAAAGAAGCTTGGTATAATAATAGGAAGTGCTCATTGTAACATGCTGACAGCTGGATCTGGATGATAAATAAAGCAAAGATATTCCAAGTTAAGAAAACATTCTGAACATTAGCAGTTCTTCCAGAAATTATTACCATGAAACCACCATGGGCTCATACTCTTTAGTCACACCAGAAAGGGGAGGAAAAGGATTGAGTGGGTAAGGAAAAAGAGTTATCCTTTCAGTTCACCGGATGGGTTATAGTTGTCAAAACAATCTGTAAAGCCTTTCGTCACAACCAACCATATTGTACCTAAACTCTGAATGAGTTAAGAAATGCATCATATCTGTAGAACTGCAGGGTTGAATTTTAGCTGTCCTACTTCTATCCATCTTAAAATTACATACAAAACGTATGTTAGTTATTTTATAATGAAAGGCGAGACAGATAAGTATCTCATTCAAAGAATTCAGGCTAAGCCAAGATAAATGTTTTAGAGAATGTTCTCTGAAGATGCCTATCTCTCTCTGCTAGCTATTACAAGGTATTTGGACTGCCTGAATAATTTTTGTAAAATTAGTTTGGATTAATTGCAATATAGCCACCAAAACTTCAGGGAACTCTAAGATTCTTTTTCCTGCAAGGCTATGTACTAAGGTGACGATTCTTTGTTCCGCTCTCTGAGGCAAAGAAGCAGTGGGAACAAATTGTAGCAGTCCAAGAAGTGCTCAGGAAACACATTGTTGCTTCTTTTGTGTGCAAAACTATGGAACGAGACTTTGGTATTAGGAATAGTTTGAGTCTGAAATGCCATGAATGTTAGTATGTGCTGCATTTTTTTATTGTTCTCCTTAACGATCTTGTTCTCTTTGTTCAAAATTATACCTCAAGCACATTTAAGGATTCCAAATATGTTTGTTAATATGACTTTGGTTTGTCAGTGATGGCAATAATATCCCAATTAGTTCATACTAGACTTTTTTCTTTTTTTTCCTATTGTTTATATTCACCTTGAAACAGACGTTCTTTCCCCAGGAACTGATTTTATGTAATTACTTTGGAAATTTAGCTATAGTGATCATTGCAGAGGCTGGAATGAGAATTACAGTTGAATGTTGACATAATGCAGGAAGAAAATTAAATGGAAAAGCTCATGGGTCAAGAAGAAAGACAGGAAGATCAGACAAAACAGACTCAGCTACAAGAATAGTAATTTAATTTATTGCTAATTAAATTAAAGTAGAATGGTGAGAAATAAAGACCAAAAAAAAAACCCCAAAAAAACCAAAGCAAAAACCCACACATCCAAAAAAACAGCAACTCCTCCCCCAACTTCTCAGGCTGAACATCAGTCCTTTATTTCCTACGCCTCCATCTTCTCCCTCAACCTCCCAAATAGTGTAGGGTGATGGGGAATGGGAAATCAGTTCATAACAGTTCCTCTCTGTCACTCCTTCCTCATCATGCCTTTCCCCTGCTCCAGCATGTGTCCTCTACATGAGCTGCAGTACTTCTAAGGGTCACAGTTGCTGTCAGGACCTTCTTCCAGGTTGTCTTGTTCATGGGCTGTAGCTTCCTTCAGGCCATTTCTACCTGGTTTAGAATTAAATTTTAAAATTTATCCAAAATTAATTTTCCTTTGAATCTCCTGGAGAAATCTGTCATTCCTCAACACTGGTATCTCACCTCTCACATGTATCTTGAGTAGTGTTTTGTGAATCTTAACTATGTGTTTTCCATAATTAAATAGAACAATAAAAAACTTGTTGCTAATCAACATCAAGAAATAGCAAAACCCATCCTTTTTAATAAATAAATTTTATAACACAAAGTAGACAAAATTCTCTGGTCTACACTGGACTAACTGTAGTCTGCAAAAATCAGATAATCATATGTCTTATGTAATAACCCATTAAAAAAAACAACAAAAAACCCCACACCACTTTCTTTTAAAAATATAAAAATTGAACACTGGATAACATAAAAAAAGAGGATTTTTTTTTTCTCCAGCTAATTGTACAGAGGCAGCCTTAATATATAACCAATAATCTATAAGACCCCTAGGCAATTCTCTGCTGCTAAATTGAGACAACCACCTGATCTCTAATTGTTAAAACATATTACAAAAGTCTTTCCCAGATATAAAGCAAATGTACATTCAATTTTAAAAAGGAGAGTTCCTTTAATGCATTATTTCCAAGCTTTTCTAAGGAATAATGATATTTCTCTGTGACAATTTATTTTTAAATAATGAGGCATTATCCTCTGAAGGTGCCTATTTTCCTCAATATATTATACAGTTAAACTATTATAGCTTTCTTATATTATAAAGTTTAATTTCTAAAATTAAAAAAAATAAATCTGACATTATATAACATTAAACAGTAAAAAAGTTGGACGATTTTAAAAATTAAGATTTAATTACAATCTTAGAAGACTACAATTCCAGGGAGAACTAAGGAATATCATAAATTGAAACAACACCAATTAAACTGTGATTAAGCAGTTTAAAACATTACCCCTAGAAACTGTGAATAATCAGTTCCTGAGGTGTCCTGACAGGAATCAGTTTTCATATTTGCCCTTTGGACCTTTGGACCAGATGACTCTCAAATGTTATTTTCAGTGTAAGCACTTACGTATTCATAAGCAGCTACATTTCCTTTAGCTTAGCATTCATTTTAATTATAATATGCATCAAATTTAACTATTTGTAATAGTTATCCCTGGTTTCTATCTTATTTATGCAATTCATGTTGTTAGGTAATTATTTCATCCCATTCTATATGAATGAAAAACAATATGCATGCATAAAGCCAATCATAATCATATTTACTGCCAAATGCCAAAAGCTTCAATTCGTAGACTTAATACAACTGTGAACACAGTGAGATCATGTTGAGAATACTCTCACATAACCCACTGTTAAAATCTGCATTTTTACAGACTGCGGGCCCAGGTAACCTTTTAGATGTGTAATGTGTTGTCCATCTCTTCTCAACTTTCTGAAAAGATCAGACACTACTCCATTATGTGAACGGTGTAGTTTAACTGCCTTTCCATCCAAATGTAATAAACTTTTACATAAGAACATTATAAAGAAGCAGTGATGAAATCGTACCTTAGGTGGAGGAAACGTGAAGCAGTTCTGTCAAGATAATATAGTGAGTAAGCAGCAACAATTCATTTGACCAAATGTAAGCCTTTGCCTCTAAGTTATTCACTCCATTATAGTCAATAGAAAGAAAGAGGCACTTCCAATAAGCACTCAATCTCGTTTTATATTAGATGTATAAAATAGATCAAATGAATAGCACTCTTGCAATTGACTACAAAGGAGCCTAGGAGTACTACTCAGATGTAAATGAATCACACTGCAGTTCCTGACTCCCACTTAACAACCATTAGACTAGATCTGAACAGAATTTGGAATGATAGTTTCGAAGGGAATTTCAAATGCTAATTATGCTTTTATTCCAAACTTTAACTTTTTTTTCTCAGAAAATAAACTTTATTTTACTAATTTTGATTCAGAATAATAATTTAGAAAATTATTTAATATCTAAATAAATGTGAAAAACTTTGAGACTTATTTTAAAATTAAATTTTGTATTTCCGTATTATTTCATGAATCTCAATGAGCAGTGCAAAATACTTAACTATAGAGTTTCATAATATATCTTTAAATTACTTTTTTACAGGTGTCAGGCAATCTACTATTATTCAGCTAAAAGAAGAAATAAAGCAAATATGTATTTGGCTTAGAAGAAAATGCATTTTGCAATAGAATGTATTTTGAGGAACATTTTTTAAACCAATTCCACAGGAGACTACATTGTAATGTTTTCTTTAGTTTTAACCATGTACTGATTCCTGTAGTTAATCACTGAAACTGAAGCATATTCCAAGAAGGAAAATCAGCCGCTATATATGAAAACCATCTTATTATGTAGGTCAGCGAATGATTCACAATAAATTATTTATCAAGGGAATGCAGTCTCTCATAGTGAGTTGTCTCAGAGCAAATAACCAATTTAATTTTGAATCAATCTATATAAAAATATTATTCTTGTTCTCTGGATTACTCTTGTTTAATGAGTACTTTTTTGTATGACATTGAATGCTTTAGCTGGGGAAGGGCTTTCAATATCTTGAAGCAAAGGCCAGGAAAATAACTATTAATATCATGGAGAAAATAATATTCTGGACACCGCTATGCTTCTGTAGCAAATTATATGCAGCGTTCACAGAAAGACAGTATAATGTGTAAGGTCTCAAAGTTGATGGATTTAAGAAAACATGCAAATATTGGTAGATTTTTTAAAGGTATAGATTCATGGAAGATATAGAATGCTAAGAACTGTAATTCCTAATTCCGTGTTATTCACTTTAACATTTCTTTGATACCCACCTGTACTTGGTAATGTGTATGATTCAACAGCACTACTTTTTGCAGGCAGTGCACTGTAGTGTTTTTATGCTACTCTGTTCATTTTAGGTTTTTCTTTCCTCAAATTACATAAATCTAATTTACAGCAGCTGATGTTTAGTTCATGCTAACCAGAGTTATCAACTCCAAATTCTTAAAAGGCTGCTTACAAAAATCTACCCCCCCAAAACCAAACCAAACCAAACAAAAAAAACCCCAACAAAACCCCAAAATCCCAACAAAAAACCCACAAACAAAACAAAACAAACCTACAACAAAAAAATCATAGTGCGGGGACAAAATATTAACCAGCTTACTGTAGCACATAGATGTTTGCAGAAAAAACAAATCAATCTTTTTTTCCTTTCCCTGCATTAGTCTGATTACCCATCCCTATTATCCAGGCATTGGAGAGTTTCGGAGGATGCTGAGACTCGTCATTCAGTACCTTCTGTAAAAAGTTCCTACTTATTTTCATAGTTGAGATGAAAAGACTGAGATGGAAGTTCACCCTAATTTTTTAAGTCCCTTGCTCCCAGACACTTCTAAGGTCACTGTCTACTATCTCCAAGCCTGTTAAAAGCTAAACAAAACATTAAAAAGCAACCAAACAGTAAAAAAGATGCTACAGTCTTTCATACTACATCCTTTCCAGTCTCACTGTGAGTTAGCTGTGCAATGTGTTCAAAACCTTCTAGTTTCAGACTGATACAAGTCTTTAAATGCTTTCAGTTGCTGAATTCTGATTTTGTAGGACCACAGGACAATAAATAATTTAGACTAGAAAGAACATGGCACATCTCTAATCCAAACTCCAGCTAAAATTTGTGTCAGCTCTTAGGTCACCCCAGGTTGCTCAGGGCTTGATCAAGTCTTTGAATACGTGTAAAGATGCAGCCTGCATAACTTCTCAGGACACAACTTGACTGCACTTATGGACAAGTTTTTTTCCTTATATCCAATATGAACATTTTTCACCTCTATTAAGGTTTTTCACCCTGCAAGTACCAGAGGACTGTAGCTGGGGGCTCCTGCAACTGTTCCTTCTTCATGCTGAACAAGTGCCAGCTCCTCATTGCCTATTCAGGAGGAAACTTCTTCAGCCTTGACCATCATGATGGCCCTCCCCATGACTTACCTGAGTTTGTCTTTCCTGTTTTGATAGGAGCAGGGATAACAAAACTAGTTACGAGATCTAAAAGAGAAGGATCACACCCTTGACTGCTAGCAACACTCTTCCTAATGCAGTCCAGGATGCTGACAGCCCTCTTTACCACAAGGGCACATTGCTGGTTCATGCTCATCTTACTTTCCACAAGGACCCATAGGTTCTTAGCGCGAAGCTACTTTCAACCCAGTCAGCCTTCAATATGTATTGCTGCATGGAATTATTCTTGCCCAGGGGCAGGAGTCTGCACTTCCCTCTGCTGCTTTTCATGAGGTTCCTGTTGGTTCATTTCTCCAGGCCATCAGAGTCCTTCTGAATGGCAGTGAACTAATTTGGTGTATTGACCAATCCTCCCAGTGTTGTATCATTGCAAAGATGCTGAGGGTATCATCTGTCCCATCTTCCAGCTCATTAATAAAGATTTTAAAAATTATTGGCGCACTATTGACCTTTGGATGCTTCTAGTAACTGGTCTCCAGTTGGACTTTGTTCCACTGATCGCAATTCTCTGAGCCCAGCAATTTAGACAGTTCTCAATCCATCTCACTGTGGTGGAGGTTTGATTCACCCTCAGTGAATTCCAGCTGTCAAAATGTTTTTATCATGTTTTCCTTGTTTGATACTGCTACTGTGGATCTTCATCTTGTACTTCTCATCTCTTGTATGTCTCAGATCCAGCTAAAATAGCTTTCCTACCATAATCCCACCATTTTCTGCAGTTGCCTTCTTGCCAAGGAAGTGTACTTCGAAATCCCTCCTTTGAACTCCTTTCATCTTCTTTATGTTACCCTTCTGTTTGAAACTCTCTTGAGTTCTACACTTAGTCCCTGCTGATCTCCTGATGCATCTTTTGTCAAGTATTGTGATGGATCCTTCTTGCCACTGGAAGATTCTGTCCTTAATGACTTGCTACCTTTCTTGAACATCTTTGCTCTTCACAGCTGCCTCTGGAAAGCCACCTACCATTTTCCTGAATAATATATTTCCTGAAAATACCTATTTTCCTGAATAAACTAATGTCTGTTTATCTGATTTCCAGGTTCTGTACTCTGATATTCTCCTTCCTTTCTCCCATAAGGAGATTGAACTCCACTGTTTCATGGCAACTGCAGACAAGACTGCCATTGACTGTCATATCCCCAACAAGTTCCTATGTATTAGTAAATGTCAGACCTAGCTGTGCATTCCTTCAGTTGTTGCAGGCTCACCTCAAATCTTGTATGCAGTTTTAAGCCTCAGAATGTAGGAAAGATATAAACATTTTAGAACGTGTCCAAAGGAGACCAAAGAAGATGTTGAAGGACTACAGGGCATGACAAGACCAGCTGAGAATACTAGGTTTGTTCAGTTGCAAGAAGAGGAAACTGAGGGGTGACTTCCTTGATGTCTGCAACTTACCCATGAGGGGAGATTGCGAGGGAGAGGCTGATCTGTCTGCTGTCTGGAGAAAGGACAGAAGAGAATGGCTTACAGCTGCACCAGAGGAAGTTCAGATTAGTTACTGTGCTCACTCTAATTGCCTGGTTCAGTTTTGGTGGCCCAAACCAGATGCAGTACTCCAAGTGAGGCTTTTTGAAGTGGAATAATTTTCTTCACCTTTTACTTATACATATTTGTCTTCTGTTAGCTTTAATAATTATATTTTTTAGGGTGCATCAGGAGGAGTGTGGCCAGAAGATCAAAGGAGGTGATCCTCCCCCTCTACTCTGCGTTGGTCAGGCCCCACCTGGAGTATTGTGTCCAGGTCTGGGCTCCCTAGTATAAAAAAGACAGGGACCTCCTGGAGAGAGTCCAGATCAGGGCTACAAAGATGATGAAAGGCCTGGAGCATCTCCCATATGAGGAAAGTCTGAGTGAGCTGGGACTGTTCAGCCTGGAGAAAAGAAGACTAAAGGGGGACCTTATTAATGTTTATAAATATCTTAAGTATGGGATGCAGGGGGAAATGGCCAGCCTCTTTTCAGTGGTCTGTGGAGACAGGACAAGGGGCAATGGATGCAAGTTAGAGCATAGGAAGTTCTTCACCAACATGCGGAAGAACTTTTTCCCAGTGAGGGTGACAGAGCACTGGAACAGGCTGCCCAGGGAGGTGGTGGAGTCTCCTTCTCTGGAGATATTCAAGACCCGTCTGGATGCCTATCTGGGCAATATGAGATAGGGAGCCTGCTTTGGCAGGGGGGTTGGACCCAGTGATCTCTCGAGGTCCCTTCCAACCACTGTGATTCTGTGATTCTATGATAATGAACATCCATGGAAGATACACCACAATTAGTTCAAATATTCCTGTTTAATGAAAAGAAAGCAGCAGTGAAAAACTCGTTGTCACCCATTTTCAAGTAGTTAGAAGATGTGTAAAATACATATATAGACATACAGGCATAACATAAATCATCATGTGTAAATAACATTTATGTCTATATATGAAATATGTACTTCTTCATACTATGTCACACATGTCCTAGGATGGCTTTTTTTGTTGTTGTGAGGGGTTTTTTTATGTGTTTTGGGTTTTTTTGGTGGTGGTGGTTTTGTGGTTGTAGGGGGGTTTTTTGGTTGTTTTTTTGTTTTGTTTTGCTTTTTCCCCTGATGATAATATGGTATTATGAGATTATTTTAATTTCCATTTCACTAGTACTATGGGACTCTTAAATGTCAATTATATATGGTGTTTCTGAATATTTTGTGAGGCCATAATGCCAACCTCACTTCATTCTGCATTTGTGAAAGCTTCACAGTTTTTGTTCTTAGGCTGGTGGATAAGTGGTTTAACTCGAATGAATGCTTTCTTTACAAGATTGATTTGTTTGGAAGACATCTGTATAGTCTAGAAGATATGAGAGCACTGTTTTTCTTGCACAGGTTCACAAAAGCAAGACAAGAAACATTTTCCTCTGAGATATAATTGTGCAAGAGTTCTTCAAAGCTTCCTACTTTGGGGTCAGAGCCAAGAATATAGATGGTTTTATGTGCAGCAGTAAACCATCTGGGTGAGTTGCTGAAATGGAAGTTTACTCTTAATGGAACAAATGGCAACTACATTCACTTGAGCAGTTTTTCAAAACTGTAAAATATTCCCAACTGGTATTCTGACTACCTAGCTGTCTGCAACGTACTCATTCCTTAATGTTTTCATTTATATAGAAAAATATTGCCTCTTATTCTCACTTCACATGAAATGCCCCAGATAGGAATAATTTATTTTACTTGGATAATTTAGACTCTGGTCTAGTTTGGAATTTGGATTCTTTCTTTGAGCGAATATCTGTTATACAGCTCTCTCCAGATAGTCTGAAAAGATACTGGAGTGTGTTGGAGACAACCTTTTACTACAGATGAGAGACAGAGTAAACGGCTGCAAGTGATTTAAAATCCCCATAATAGGTGATAACAGACTGCAAATCATAAGATAAAAATAAGGTGGATGAAAGTGATCAAATGAAATGGGACTCAGGTGCTCTAGTAATTAGGTTTCTTATCTTAGCTAGTTATCTAATCTCTCTCTTTGGTCATCCTTTTGTAAGTGTCTGTCTATGCAGAGTATTATCCATCTCTTGTCAATAAAGAAAGAGATAATTATTTTAGGCTAGACACCTAGCTTTAAGAAATATAAAATTACCAGAGAGGAATACTACTTAGTATGTGGAAAATCCAGTTTTTTGAAAAGTCTGATGCCCAAATAACTCATTAATTTATCTTCTGATGCTCAGAAAATATTAAAAAAGATCAGGCATATTACATCAACTAAAATGTGTTTGAAAAACACACAGCACAAATTTTGTATACTTCTGTAGCAATTATTCTAATTCTAATCATTGTAAATTATTTGAAAACAGGGTGAGGTAGATGCATATGCACACATATCTGCATAGCAACTCTATGTGTGGGACCACACCATGCCCTCTACAATTCTATGATTCTATGCTTTCAATGCAGTGAGGGGGAAAGAAGCAAATCAAAGCTACTGGGTTCTCAAGTACAATCCCATTTAGAGATCAACACATTCTTGTAGGAAACCACTCTTGTATGATTAAGCATATAGAAATATTATATCTCAAATAAACTTATGGTAAGTTTGTACTTAGTTCAAAGTATTCTTGCCTCAGTCACCAAGACAAGCACCTCCACCGACAGCATGATCTGCAAAGGAGTGCTCTAGCTAAGCACACAGTGGGGGTTCCTGAACTGGGAACACCTCAGGAGAGCAAGGAAGCACACCAGGAGCCTGCAGCTCATGCAGCAGTTGCTGATGAGACCTGAGCAAAACTAGAAGCAATGTTAACTAAACCCCTCTCAACCTATAAAAGAAACCCTTAGGGAGCGCTAGTCACCAGAGTGGGGAAGCAGGATATGGTGCATCAGCAAGGGTGTAGCACATCAATTTGTATCGAAAGACACACAGGAAGTGTGATGTAGCTCTGCTAGCTCAACCAGGGAGCAATGGTGGCTGCCCGGAAACAGGTGATGTCTACTCTAAACTCTGCTGCAAGTGACAGCTTTTCTGGTTTCTGAGACAAAGCTTCAATGGGAACACGCTGCCACCCAGGTGCCAGGCTACAGGGTGTGCCCTACTCCTGTGTCACCACCAGAAGGCAGCAGTGAGCTCAACCTTGGTTGGTGCACTCAGGTAGAGGAACTCCACTTGGGGACAGAGCTCTGAAAGAAACTGAGTAGGTTGAGGTATTAGGGAATACAAGAGAGACAGACAGACAGACTAGTGTAATTGCACCTTACCTTCCCTGGCACAGGCCTGTCTTGCAGTTGGGATGCATGATAAAGAGGATTCCCTATCCTCCCTCTGCACGGCAGGACATAGTAACTTAAGGGATGGGGAGCAGTGGCAACAAATTCTTGTCCAGAGCAGCAGGGCTGTTTTCTCTGTGACTATTTCATCTTCCAGGTGCCCTTTCATAACAGGTATGAGGCTTTGCAAGTGGAAGCAAACAATAAGGAGGATGACTGTTCATCTAGCTTGGAGGTGTCCCCGAGGTTAAGTCAGACTATGCCCTACATAAAAACCACTTCATAAAGAAAATAAATCAAGTTATTGTCATAGAAAACTCTCTTCTGAGGGGAACAGAGAGTCTGCTATTCAGGACAGATCAACTTTGTAGGGAAGTCTGCTGCCTCCCTCAGGCTTGGGTGAAGAGGAAATTTCTTTCCCTAGGACAGTCCTTGTATTATTAACCATTGTTGATTTTTCATGTAGGCACCAATGAAGTTACAATAATAACTCCAAGGACAATCACAAAAGACTTCGGGGCCTTGGGATGACTGCTTTAGAAATCAGGAAGACAAACAGTGTTCTCTCTCCTTCCATTTGTGGAGAATGCTGAGGAGAGAAACAGGAAAAGCCCCACAGATCAATGTCGGGATTCAAGCCTGGTGACACAGGTAGGATTTGGGGCTTTGGTCATAGGTCATTCTACATGATACCAGGACTGTTGATGACAGATGGACTACACCTGTCTCAAAGAGAGAGAAGTATCTTTGCAAAGGACTTACCAGGGCTCATTGAAACATATTTAAACTAGATTTGAAGGGGCAAAGTGATAACATCTGGTTAGCTAGAGATGTTATCTAGATGCTATCTAGCCTGGGGATGGCATGGCAATGTTTGAGGAGCCATGTGCTTGTGAGGTCCATTAGCCTGCTCCATGATGTGGTGAGCACACTGGAGCACATTTATGTCTCTGTACTAACACATGCAAAACCCTAGCTGTGTCAGTGGTTGGGAGATCTACATGGCAGCAAGGACACAAGGGCTGTTGAAGTCTTAGAAAGCAGGCAAATACCTGAAAACAGTCACATAAGAATTAGACCTTCTCCTCAAAAAAGGGAACAAGAGCCCAATTGAACTTAATCTACACCGATGCTTGCAGCATGGGCAACAAACTGTAATATCATTGCCATCACAGAAACATGATGGGATGCCTCACAAAACCGGAGTGCTACAACGGATGACTACAAAAATCTTCAGAAGGTATAAGCAAGGAAAGACAGGTAGGGGAATAGCCCTGCATACTAAGGAATGCTTTGATTGTTTAGAGCTTGACAACAGTGACAAAAGGGTTGAGTGTTCATGGGTAGGAAGCAGGGGAAATGCCAGCAAGGCATTATATCTCTGGAGATATTCAAGACCTGTCTGGACGCCTATCTGTGCAATATGAGCTAGGGCGCCTGCTTTGGCAGGGGGGTTGGGCCTGATAATCTCTTGAGGTCCCTTCCAACCCCTATGATTCTGTGATTTCAGTGTGGAAATCTGGTAATGACCGTCCAACCAGGATTAAGAAGCAGATGAAAAATTCTATAAGCATCTGGGAAATGTCTCACAATTACTGGTCCTTGTTCTTACAGGGGACATCAACTTACCAGATGTCTGTTGGAAATATAATACAGCAGAGAGAAAACAGCCTAGGAGGCTCCAGGAGTGTGTGGAACATAACTTCCTGACACAGAGGATGAACGAGTCAACTAGAGAAGGTACACTGCTGGATCTGCAAACAGAGAAGGACTTGTGGGTGATGTGATACTTGGAGGTCATCTAGTGCACAGCAATCATGAAATGATAGAGTGTTCAGTTCTTGGAGAAATAAGGAGCAGGGTTAGCAGAATCTTGTACTTCCAGGTGACAGACTTTGGCCTGTTTATGCGATCGATTGGCAGAGTCCCTTGGTGGCAGTCCTGAAGGGCAGAGGACTCCAAGAAGGTTGGACATCCCTCTAGAGGAAAATCTTAAAGCATAGGAGCTGTCTGTCCCCATGTGCCAAAGATAAATTGAAGCGGAAGAAGACAGGCCTAGTTGATCGGAGAGCTTTGGATGGAATTCAGTTAAAAAAAAGGAGAATTTATGACCTCTGGAATGAGAAACAGGCAATTCAGGACTACAAAGATATTGTTTTATATGCAGGGAGAAAACTAGAAAGGGTAAAGCCCAACCAGAAGTTAGTCTGACTACTACTGTAAAGACATTAAAAATGTTTTTGGAAATACATTAACAACAAAAGGATGGCTAAGGGGAAGCTCCATCCTTCATTGGAAGTGTGGATGAGGGTTGTGGGAATAGGGATGGTGGGAAATAGTGGCAAATTATGAGGAAAAGGCCAAGGTACTTAATGCCTTCTTTGCATCAGTCTTTAATATTAAGACCAGTTGTTCTCTGGGCCTGGAAGGAGGAGCTGCAAGACAGAGACAGGAAGAAGAATGATTCCCCTATAATCCAAAAGGAAATGGTTATTGTCCTGCTCACACAATACTATGGAGCCAGATGAGATCCACTGAAGGATACTGGGGGAACCAGCAGAAGTGCTCACTATGCCACCTTCCATCATTTATTAGCAGTCCTGGCCAACTGGAGGGGTCCCAGTTGACTGGAGGCTAGCCAAATATGATGCTCATCCACAACAAGGACAGGAGTACAATGTGGGGCATTACAGATCTGTCAGTCTGAGCTCAGTGCCTGGGAAGGTTCTAGAGCACATCATCACACGTGGAGTACAACCAGTCCCAGCCAGCATGGGTTTATGAGAGGCAGGTCCTGCTCGAAGAACCTGGTCTCTTTTTATGACAAAATGATCTGCTTGGTAGATGATGGAAAAGCTGTTTATGTCACCTACCTGGACATTAAAAAAGTCTTTGACACCATTTCCTACAACATCCTCCTGGCATTTTGTGGCTTGGATTGGCATACACTTCACTGGTAAAAATCTAACAGGATGGTCAGGCTCAAGGAGCTGTGGAGAATGGAGTTAACTCCAGTTTGCAGCCTGTCACAAGTAGTTTTCCCCAGGGCTCAGTACTGGGGCCAGTTCTCTTTAATATCTTTATCAAGATATTTGCAGATGATACCAAATTGGGTGGGAGTGTCCATCTGCTCAAGCATGGGAAGCCTTTGCAGAGGGATCTGGGAAGGCTGGATCAGTGGGCTGAGGCCAATTGTATGAGTTTCAACAAGGCCAAATGCCAAGTCATAACAACCCCATGCAACAGTGCAGGCTTGGGGAAGAGTGGCTAGAAAGCTGCCTGGAGGAAAAAGACCTAGGGGTGTTGGTTGACAGCCAGCTGAATATGAGCCAGCAGCGTGCCCAGGTGGTCAAGAAGACCAACAGCATCCAGGCGTGCATTAGGAATAGTGTGGCCAGGCAGGACTAGGGAAGTGATCGTCCCTCTGTACTCTCCACTGGTGAGTCTGTACCTCAAATACTCCACTCAGTTTGTGGCCCCTCACATTTTGTCCCCAAGATATTGAGGTCCTGGAGTGTGTCCAACAAAGAGCAACACAGCTGGTAAAGGGTGTAGAGCACAAGTCTTATGAGGAGCAGCTGAAGGAACTTGGGTTGCTTACCCTGCAGAAAAGAAGGGGAGACTCAGTTGTTCTCTAGAACTACCTGACAAGAGGTAGTAGCCAGCTGGTGTTGGTCCCTTCTCCCAAGTAAGAAGCAAAAGGACAAAAGAAAATGACCTCAAGTTGTACCAGGGAAAGTTTAGATTGGATATTAGGAAAAAAAAAAAATCACTGAAATGGTTGTCAACAACCCTGGAAACAGGCTTCCCAGGGAAGTGGGTGAGTCGCTATCTGTGGAGGTATTTAGAAGTTGTGTAGGTGTGGTGCTTAAGGATTTATGGTTTGGCTCAGTCATCTTAAAGGTCTTTTCCAACCAAAATGATTCTATGATTTCAGGGTAGTAATAGGGATAAACCACAAAGGTCAAGTTTTTAAATTACATATATGTTTTAAAACAGTGACCTGAAAAAAAAAAGTAAAGGACCTTCATTATTGTAACAATAGCAAGACTGCTATTACTTATTTCAGAATATTATGGAAAATATTTGCATGCTCCATTTCTTAATTCTATATTATGTAAGTTTATTCCAAATTGCTTGACAGTAAAATATCCTCTTGACACAAAGTAATTATAATACATGAATGGATTTTAAAATTGTATTCATTTGAGAAACATTATTTCAGATAAACAAACAAATTGCCATTGTTTCTAAATGAGCTTCTCATTAGACCTCTTGAATTCTAAATTGTCACTTAATTTTATTTTAAAAAACAATATGTAATTAATCAGTCCAGGAATCTCTGATAACTAGAAATGAAGACAGCAAAGGTCACATAAGATCTTCTGTATTATTAAAGTTAAATGAACTGAAAATGATTCAGGAATATGAAAAAAAAAAATCTGGGAAAATGCATAAAAGTTATAAGATATTTTCTATAATATAGGTAGATTTATTTGGAACAGAGCCAAAAATGGTTAATTGTAACACAGTGGTCTTTTCAAATAAGAAATAACTCATGAAAACTGGGGGGTGGGGTGGGTGTCAGAGAGAGGGAAAAAAAATCAGATGTGATTCACAAAAGCAATGACATTACTGAGGATGTTAACTGTCCAAGCCTTCAGGGTGGGTCAATATTAGCTTTTCTGTTTCACCAAGAGTGTGCTTCTGAAGCAAACATCTCTGTTGGCACCAAATACGCACCTTTCTTGTGCTGTGGGTTACATAATATTCCTTTATTAGTTCTTCAAATTTCTTTAAAATTTATCTATGCAGAGATGTGCACCTCTGTAGGACACCTCTGAACTCCAGCCATTAGTGGATACTTAGTCCATGAAATTAGATTAGAGGCAGTCTGAAGCAAATGACTGTGAATGCATATAATATATACGACAGGTTTTCAATATTCTGCTCTGTCATTCTGTTATATTGAACCACAATTTTCTAATGTAGTCACTGCCTAAATTTTTTGTAAAGCAATTTTGATGATGATCCAGTGATACTGCCTTAAGCAATTAATAAATATTTACTAAAGCATACTATCTGTATGTATCTATAGATGGTATGCATCTTTCAGCTTGTTACTGCTGTAAAGTGAACTGCCCAAAACTATTAGAAAAGTGACTCAAACATGTCCAGCGGCACTAATAAAATACTAGTTATGTTTTTTGGGAAGCCACTGTCTGAAGGCCACTGAAACAATTGGGATTTTAACAGGGTTCCCAAAGTAACAAGCACAAGATGACAGAGGCCTTGAAAGTATACACGTGAGGTGACAGTGGAGGACCAAGAGTGATAAGCAAAACCTCCAACTGATCAGTCTCTTGTAAATGGTCAGTCTCTCTTCCTTAAAGCAATAGAGATTTTGGAGCCTGGTAAAACCTTTTTCAAGGACAGCAAGCTGACTGTGTTAAAAAAACATAACAACGAATTATAAACTGACCGAAGAATAAAAAAGAACAGCCATGCTCAGAATTATTGCAACTAAGACCTCCAGACACTGACTTCCTGCAGTCCCCACCCACTTAAAGAAGAAGTCCAGCACCATTTGCCTTAGAATACAGAAAGCCCTGGGAAAAAAAAAAAAATTATACATTATAGAAAATGTGTGCATATCAGTTCTATGGGTGTTATTTTAAAGCAGGGTCTGCTAGTTAAATAATTTGGACTTAGTGTAACATATCTTGATTGAATTGCTAAAACTTAAGAAGATTATGCCCTGGATTTGCCTAGGATAATGTTAATTTTCACAAGAAGTTAAGACGGGATGCAGTCACGACAGGTGACCCAAAGTAGACCAAGTGGGTGTTTCGTATTGTGTGACCTCATGCTCACCATAAAAAGGGCTTCTCAGGGAGGGGTGGGCAGCTCCCATAGGGACTGAGTGTTGGTTAAGTGTCTGGTTGGTCATCAGGTCAGTAAATTGCATTGTGTATCACCTGCTTTACAGATTCTAGGTATGCTGTTAGTTTCCTCTCCCTCTGCAGGCAGGGTGCTCTCTTTTCTGTTGTCTGTGGCACTTTATGCTGTTTATTTTAATGAATCATAAATTACATAAGCCAAAAGTATATCTTTTCATGCTTGAAATCTCTTTAGAATCCTAGAGCATTAATTCTTCTTTAGATGAGACAGCGCGGAGGAAAAGCAGTTTGAACTTCAGTATAATTAAGCAGTTGCACCAGACCAAAAGTTTTATGATGTCCCCCTTCCCCACTGTGCATAGAAAAAGGATGCACATTTGGGTGAAATATTGTTTAGTAAGGGATGAGTCATGCTTTTGCAGATATTGGGGGCTGCATCTAATTAACAAAGGTGTTGCAATGAAAAAGTAATGCAACCCCTTGCTTAATTTAAATGGATTTGGTTTTGTGCATAAAATTGCTAAGTTTGTTTTGACTGGTGATTTTAAAGAAACTGTGATCCAGGAGACATTTTCACTCGTCAATGAAAATATATAGATATTGTTGAAAGTTTATATTCTGGTAACATATTAAAATAAATTTAAGAAAATTTAGCATAAGTGCTGACAAAGATAATGTTAAAATGCATTATTCTAATATTTTTTTTTTTCTCATTTATAAAAGAGATTAGGCATAAGACCAATAAGTAAACAATTCCTGTATGACTGAAGTGGTGGATTGACTCTTGCTGGAGGCCAGGTGCTTCCCAAAGCTTCTTTGTCAGTCTCTTCCTCAGCTGGACAGGAGAGTTTTGCGCTTCATAGTGTTAAAAGATATGGAAGCTGCAGCTTCACAATGCTTCTATTGCAAATAAAAAAATCCAGAACCTCAGTGTGGTTCTTTTAAACTCACATTTAAGCAAGACTTTTTTTTTTTTAAATATATATATTTACCATATTTTTTAACGCTTTAAAAATGGACATCAGCTTAAAGTATTTAATCCTGCAGTCTATTTCTGCAGACCAAAAATAGATGGATAAACAACTAGTGTGGTTTAACACGGAGGTTTAAGAGAACAAAGAAAAATTTAAAATCTACTGAACTTTCTAGATCAGTGGTAGAAAGAGAGCTGGACATCTACCATGGACTAAGTTTTAGATAGCTAAAAGTTACCCATGTGACTACCATTCTACGGAACTTACAATGAGAAGGATACTCAATCTTTTAAAAAATGCTAAGAGACATCAATTTTTCAAGAAATTAATTTAACTTTTTGGAGTTTAACTTTCATTTACTACTTTTGCTTTTCAGTTTCTGTATTGTTTAAAACTCGTGTTATTAAAATACTCTGAAGGAATAATGCCAGATTACAGAAATTTTATTAGAAAATTTGACTTAATTTATTTCACCTCAATGCCTGAAACACATAAGTTACAGTAATGAGAATTATTTAATTATCTTTATGTTAGAGCAAGTTGAAATGTTGGGATATTTCCTAATTATCAGGCTCCAGTTCTGGATCATGAAATGATGTGAACTGTTGGTATTGTGTCAGCCTTATTCTGACATGTAAACCTGAGCACTGAATCTCACAGGCTAAATCCCGAAGTCTTAGCTGTTTAAAACTCCCCATGACTTCCTTGCTAAGGACAAAACCAAATAAATCAGCCTCATTTAGTGGAAACACACATTCTCTTTCTTTTAGAAATGAAAATATGTATATTTTCTGCTGATAATTGGGGAGGGGGCTGTTCTTTCTAGTTTGGGCTGTTATTTTTTTGGGTTTTTTTTGGATTGTGGTTCCTTGTTTTCATTACAACTTTTCATTACAACTTTTGCTACAGGGAAGTAGCTGTAGAAAAAGGGATTTTTATTTGCATGTTTTAAATTTTAAAAAAATCCTCTCAATATTCACTGGCTTTATTTTATCTAAATTCTTTCATGTGATGCTAATAGTATGTCTTCTCTGATGCCCTTAAATTAAGTCAGTCGGCTCTTTGTCTCACAATTTTTCCATCTTTTTGTAGCAACAACTGTTCCTTTCCACCAACTATCCTGAAGCTGGAAAAGCAAATTATTTTTCCCCCTGCTGACATTGCATCTCACAAACTTCAGTGGGTTTCTGTTTATGTACTCAAGCTCAAGCAGTTTTCTTCCATTTTCAATTTTTTAGGACCTGTTTCTGTATTGCACATGCAACTTTCCATCTAACAATTCAAATCACCTATGTCCAACAGTGTTTGATTCCTGGGCCTCACCATACCTCCTGTGGCTCAGCACAAAATTGCTTTTTCGTCTTCAAAATAGAATGAGAATGTGAGCTCTGTCTTTTTGGTACCCTAAACACTAAAAGACATGATTACAGAGCTGGAGGAGATTTTATCTTGAGCTAGTATGTGTCAAAATGAACTTTCATGGTCTACTGAGTCAAGAAAATCAAAATGTCATTGAAGGAAAGTGATATTTCAGTGTATGCAACACATCACTTTATTTTAATTTATCTACCTCTGCATTTGACTCTGCGGAGACTGATTCGTAAAAATTTGCCTTACACAGAAACAAAGGAAACATAATCACTTGGAAAAGCTTAGAAAATTAAAAAAAGTCAAAAATGTTATTTCACGAGAAAATAAATATGCAATTCCAGTGGAAACCATTTTACAGGCACTTTTACAAAGGAATGTTAAATATTGCTGGCACTACTTTTTCAATTGCACAACTTAAGAAAACAGTATTTTAAGAGATTATTTCTTAGGATTGATTAATTAATCCAAATAGTCTCTAACCCCTAAACATTTAAGATGTGGGATGTAGCACTCAGCTTTCAATAGCATCTGTGTAGACAGCATTCATTACCTACCCAGTCAGATTTTACATTCCCTCATCCAATTAAAGAACATCTTCCTTAATGTGTTAGTATTCCTATACATTTTACTTCCATGTACATGCTAAAACTTTTGCTATAATAAAATACAGTTGTATTGGTGAGGTGGCTGATTATCTTATTACAACCATGACTGTGAAGTATGTAAGCAAATAAACAAGTATGTAGAACCAGAGAATGGAAGGAAAAAGTAGAGGGAAATGGAAATAACTTAGAGAAAATACTTGAGTGCTTTTTATCCTGCTTTTCGCTGAGATAGCATTAGTTTGCTTTCTAGTAGTTGAATAGTGCTGTGTTTTTGATTTAGTATGAGAATAAGATTGATAACACATTGATGCTTTTAGTTGTTTCTAGGTAGCTGTAGTGCCTACATCAAGCCAAGGACTTTCCAGCTTCTCACGCCCTGCCAGGTGCACAAGGAGCTGGGAGAGCACAGCCAGGACAGATGACCCAGACTGGCCAAAGGCATATTCCTGACCATACAGCATCTTGCTCCATACATAACTAGAAAGGCTAGCTGTGAGGCAGATTAACTGCTCAAAAACTGACTGTGCATTGGATTGGGGTTTTTGGGTTTTTTTTTTCCCTTTCACATGTGGTAAACAAAATTTTATTATTCGATGACTGAGCCACTGTCTACTGCTCAGTTAACCAGCTGGGGTTAAACTGCAAGACTTTAATAGGCTTCAGGTTTTTTGTGGTTTAGATCCTTAGTTAAGTACATAATCAAGATAGAGGGAGCTAAACTTGAATGTGTGAATGAAAATACTGGCATGCATTCTTATATTTATTTAATTATTTTAAGTGCTCTTTGATCTATTAATTTTTTTTTGCGCTGAAGTTTTCTAAACATTTAATGAATTTCTGGAGCTCTAGAATTCCACCCCATGGATATGGCATTACCTGTTCTATAGTATAACTTATGCCACCTGATTTTTAATGAGGCTTTTCTTACACAGTTTACTTCAGGAACTGTTAAGGTTTAATATGGGATCAGCTCATCATACACTTTTCACCAACAATGTGTGCCTCTACTTGTATGTGCATATGCTCACAGGCATGTAATACAATAAAAGCTTTAAAGGGCAGGCAAAAAATGAACATAGTGTACTATTTTTCTTTAAATTATACTAAAGAGGAAAGGGGTATTTAATTTCACAATAAAAACAAACATACAAACAAGGCTTTGTCCTATAATGTACCATGCAGTTTTCTCCTACGTGAATTTTCCACACTCATCACAAGGTGCCACATAACTTTTTCTGAGATCTTGGGAAAGTCATTCCTGACTGAGTGCTCCTATGTAAATAAAGAATCCCGTTCCAGGGTGTACTTCTGGGGTGTGTGGCACTTTTTGGTGTTTTTTATTTTGTTATGGTGTTGTGTTTGGTAATAAATACATCCATCAACTCTGCCTAGCAGAGAGGGTAATAAAACTACCCAAAAAATCCTGATGGATTTGAATTTCTGGTGCAAATGGTCACCACTGACCTTGAGGTAGGAGCTGTCCTTAAGCATGCCTTTAAATTTATGAGTACATCTAAAACACTAGATAAAAAAGGACAAGGAAAAACTTGAACACCCAAACCCTCATTGTTCATACCATGTTTTTATTAGCTTTCCCTCTGACCTTGTTTTGGAACATAGGAAGTGACTTATTTCCAGAAAAATCTTCTAAAAATGGGTCTTGCCCTCAGCAATGATTAAGAAACAGAGATCAATTTCTGACTTTCTTGTAATAGTCTTTTCTAATGGGACTCTTCACTTAGAGGCACCACCAAAATTGTTGACATTGCTTTACTGCAAATTCAGTGCCCACATTCTCCATTTCCCCTTCCAAGATACTCGGAAAAGTGAAAGCTCTGCAGAAGACTTGTACTGGTGCCAAAACTCTGCCATCAGTATAAGATGTGCTTACAGCTTTTCTGCAGGCAACAGCTGAATACAGGAGGGAAAATTGTCCAGACTGACTTTTTTTTTTTATACTTTCTGCACAACTAAGCAGGACTGTCTTTATTCCCATTGGACAAATTACTTTCAGAGAATCATAGAATGTATAAGGTTGGAAGGGACCTTTAGAGGTCATATAGTCCAACCCCTATCTTCACTAGATCAGGTGGCTCAGAGCCCCATACTTAAAAATTGTTTAGCAGCTACAAATTATAATAATCTCTTCTGCCTTATAAACTCAAACATCTAGAAATGCTCAAAATCTTTTAAAAATCTTCCATTGGACTGTATAAATGCAAATATTAATTAGGGATTAATAGTGTTGTGATAACTCCTGATCCATATCCAATCTACTGCTACTTGTATTAAATTAAAATTCTCTACAGAAGCGTTGATTGTTTCTGTCTTGGCTTGATTTTCAAGCTTTATTGTATCTATAGTTACAAATACACAGATCCAGGAAATAATTAGCTCCCTATTTTTCCCTTAAATTCTTATCTTCCAACTGAAATATTAACTGGATTTGGACCAAAATGAATTTTTTTCTTAATATATTTAAATACATGCATTTCTATATGGATATAAAGATCTCTTTAAATGGAAAGAAAGAAAGAGAAATGCAGTTTTACTGAAAATGAAAAAAAAATCTTCATGTAAATACCATCATTTTTATATATATAAAAGCTCTTTTTTTTTTTCCTGGATTAAATGTAAATAATCAATAGCCCATCAAAAATGTTTACCTTCCAAGAGAATATAAATTATTTCTAGACATTGAGTAACTTATTTTTGAACTTTCAAATGCCATTTGTTTCTTTATTATTGTGAAAGAAACAGGGCCATTCAGTTTATCTCACTCACTGACATCAATCTGAGGTTTAACTATTTTATCTTTTTTCATATATTATTTAATCTCAAATGTGAATGTGTTCCTCATCAGGGTGGCTTGCTGTCCTTCCATGACAAGACGGCTGTTACAATCCTTCCATGTAAGAAGAAAAGGTAAAATGTATTTAAAATCTTCAGCTAATCAGCTTTCCATATATATATTCAGTTCAGTAGATTGATAGACTGATAGACAAACATGTTTTCTGAAAGGCTGATGTATTATGTTACTAACTCATAAGATCATAAAAGCACACCAGCTTTTTTGAAAACTACTGATCTCAAGCGGAAGGATATGCTTCTGTGCATCTGTACGTATATAGAGACATACTCCAAATAATTTATGAAGCTATGGTCTATCCAAGTTCCTGAAAAAAGGAGAGAAAAATCTTCCTTCTTTCTCTTACCCCCCCAATCAATCAAATTTGACTGGTGCTGGAGAGACAAAGAAAGACTATCTAGAAAGAGAAGTCACTAATTGAGATAGCAAGAATGAGAAAGAGAAGGTTTAGTACAGTTACAATTTGGAACTATGCTTATGGTAGAACTTATGCAGTTATAGAAAGCAAAACATATTATAGAATAATATCTTTTGTACCGAATGACAAAATCCTGAAAAATGCTTTGAATCAATCTGTTTTATATGGTTGGGGTTTTTTTGCTTGTTTCTTTGTTTTTTTTAATGGGCTAAGTTGACTTCAAATGTAATTTCCATGCAATAACAATATTTAAGCACTGATTAATATTACCTGTAACATTATAATTCTGTCTGCCTTATAAAGGTAAGTTGTCTTTTTCTTTCTGCCCAAGGGACATAGTGTATTGTTATCTATCATCCTTTAAAAATCTCCTTAAAAAACAGCATAAGCAAAGGCAGATATTCTTAAAAGTTCTAAAATCACATGATAAATTGTAAACATTGTTGAGCAACTCAGTAGGAAGTATTATGATTGAGATAACATTGAAGTTTTTCACCACCAATAAAATAAATTAAAATAAAGTAAAATATCTGGCCAGATAAATGGACAAGGGAGGAACTGATGAATAGATGACTATGTATCAAAGAATATATATTTTCATATTGAGCCTAATATACTGATACCAGACTAAATTGAGACAGTTCTGAGACCACATTAAGTTGGAAAGAATGTGAACAGGAAGTCCACTGCTCATGAGAGGATTGCATACAAGTTGCAAGTTTTTACATTTTATAAACAATTTAAAAAATCTGACATCTTATAAAGAATTACTAATGAGGTAAAAGGATGACTAGAAGGAAAACATAGGAAAGGAGCTTCCTAGACTAATACCATGAAGGAACTGGAACAGGGACACAAAGCAATTTCAAAACCAGCACTGTGCTGCAGTGGCATGGGAGAGCTGATCCACACTTGCCTGATTTTAATTTAGTTTATTTTCAGTATGCACACGGTTTAATTAGAATATCCTGTGTTTGCCAATAAAAAAGTCACAATATAGATGATAAAGTGTATCATTTTAATTGTTCTCTAAAATTGTATGGGTAAATTAAGATATCCATTCACCTTCCCTGTTGAAATCACTTTTAGGATCAGCTATGGAATGGCTAAAAGTATTTCCTAGGTTAGACATCTTAGAATCATATAATGGTTTGAGTTGAAAAGTACCTTGAAGATCATCTGCCTCCAACTCCCCTGCAATGGGCAGAGACACCTACAACTAGACCAGGTTGCCCATCCATCATGGCCTTGAACACATCTGGGGAGGGCGCAGCCACAGCTTCTCTGGGAAAACTGCTCCACTGTCCCACCATACTCACAGCAAAGAAATTATTTCTGACAACTAATCTAATCTAATCCAATCCTGTCTTCTTTCAGTTTAAGACAATTACCCCTTGTCCTATCACTACACTCCCTGATGTACAGTGCCTCTCCATCTTTCCTGTAGGCCCCTTCAGGTTTAGGAAGGCTGCAATAAGGCCCTCCAGTAGCCTTCTCTTCTCCAGGCTGAACAAGCCCACTCTCAGTCTGTCTGCATAGGAGAGGTCCTCCAGCCTTCTGCTCATCTGTGTGGTCCACCTCTGGACTCGCTCCAACAGCTCCATGTAATTCATATGTTGGGGATCCCAGAGCTGAACACAGTACTCCAGATGGGGTCTCATGAGAACAGAGGGACAAAATCACCTCCCTCAACCTGCTTGTCATGCTGGTTTTGATTCAGCTGAAGATACGGCTGGCTTTCTGGATCACAAGCATGCACTGCTGGCTTATGCTTTTCATCAATCAACACCCACAAATCCTTCTCCACAGGGCTGTTCTCAATCCACTTTCCATCCAGCCAGTAGTTGTGCTTGGGATTGCAGTAAGCCATGTGCAGGACCTTGGCCTCGTTGAACTTCATATTTGCACCACTCAAGCCTGTCAAGGTCCCTCTGGATGGCATCCCCTCCCTCCAGCATGCTGACTGCACTACACAGCTTGATGTCATTGCCAAACTTTCTGAAGTTGCACTCCATCCCACTGTACATCTTTCTGACAAAGGCAGATTCCAATAGCAACCCCCTAAACAATGGCAGTTCCAATACCAAATCCTGAGGAATGTCACTAATCACTAGTCTCAACTTTGACAATTAAATACTTGAGCATCTCCTTCTACTTGACATTTGAACTCCTATTAGAAAGCTATTCTGCAACCTGCAGTTGAAAAAAATGGATGTTAATATAGTGAGTACTTTACCGTTTATTTGCAGATGTTTGTCTTTCTCCTGCTTTACCTCTCCATTATTTACATGCATATGTGAATGTATTTTCTTTCAAGTAGTGCTGTCACCATCAAATCTATCTGCTAAGTATCTACTACATTGTTCATGCTATACAAATAAACCACAGCAACAAGAGAACTTTGGTAAACAGAGCTCTAATATTAATGACGATTCAGACACAAGATTTAATTTCAATTAGCAGGCAAAATGACAATAACTTCAGTATTGTGGATGACAAAGATGGACTTCTAAGGACCTCTAATTTTTTTGTTTATTGGGACTGAACCCAAGATTAAAATTCCACAGCATTAATTGTTAGAATTTAGTGCTAGACAGACTAAAGAATTAATGCTGATTTCATTAGTTACATGTTACTCTGATTCCTCAGCTTATGATTCAGCCTAATGATAAATCTCACCTCTCTTTTTAGAAACTGAGCAACAGTGAAAACAAGTTCAATCTGCATCATAATTCTTTATTTCACAGACAATTCTTTAACCACAGTTGCAGAACATCCTCAGCGTTTTGTTGTCTCTAGTAACTGCAATGAATTGTTTTTCCTCCACCCCTTTCCCTGAGTATTCTGAGTGCTTGCCAGGTGCTTGGTGTTGTAGATAAATGCACATCTGCAGATAGTTCACTTTTGGAACAATGTGAATCATTTGATGTTTGCTATGAATCAAAGGAACTTATGGAAAGTACTGGGATAGGTCTTTGAATTAGGAAGAAAAAATAGTTTCACTGAAGAAAAATCACTTAACTTTTATCATGACAGCATGACAAAAGTTGCATTGAATTTTGATTTTTCTGCCTTAAAGAATTTCTGAAAAACCTCATGTTATGTATATTTCTTTGTGGTTGCTAATGTCTCCACGAGACCCTGTAATCTAATAAGAATTCACAGATAAAAAATTTGAACTGTGTGATCTAAAAAAAGTTGTTCAAAAGCTAAGTGTTTCCTTCTTCATTCAGCAAAGTGATGGAAACCTTTATAGAATGGTTTGATACAGTGGTAGTGTCTCTCTATAGTCTAAAAATGAAGCCAGGATTACTAGTCTAAGCTCCTACATTTCTTTGGTGATGGTCCATTAGGAGAAGAGGAACATAGAGCAGCCTAGTGCTGTGCCACAACTGGGGACCACAAGACTCCAGGTCTTTCACAGAAAGCTCTATTCTCTTTTGAAGCCAGCTGAAATTTTTGCAGATATAATAGTGTTTTGTTTAAATTGGTTTTACAGGCTGTCTCTGACATCAGTTGGGATAGATATACAACCCCAGACACTATTTTTTTTTTTTTTTAATCCTCATCTGTATAGATACTTAATCAAATTATTGTGCATCATTTGAGCCCTAAGCTCAGAGAAAAACTGAAGTAGCAGATTACCTATCTTATTCTCTCTGGAGAAATAATGATCTCCACTAACTAGTAACATATTTTATTTTTAATAGTAAGGACAGGACAATATCTGACCAAGAGAGTGATATAATTTTTGTAAGAATTTCCTTCACATAATATTTCCATATTGAAAAATTAAGTCATTGGAAACAATAATGATGTTTGTGGTGATAATAACAGTGAAGGAATGTTTCTAAATGTTGTTTTTCCTCTCAAGTGTATCAGCGTATCAGAAGGGGCAGAAATAAGGAACACAATCCTTACTCTAAATTTCACCCAAGGGAACTGACCACATTGCATGGCATGATAAACTTATGATGGTAAAGGCTAGCAAACATTGGCCTGTCTTAATGAAAGAAGTTTGAGAAGAGAAAACAGTAGTATGTAGTCAAGCATGTGTGATATATCATTGATCTTTTTAAAGATAATCTCAAAATCTATTTCTTGGCCCATCTACTTTAGAGAAGCAGATAGGTGCAGTTCATATATTCTGTAACTGGATATTGATAGATAGAGCTTTGTTTATTAGATGTAACATGTATGTCTTAAGCTATATTTCTGTATTCTACCATGAGAATCAAAATTCTTAAATTTTAGGTTCCGGATAAGGACCCATGCTTACATGAGAAAATTCAAGCTTACCAGGTCAACCACTTGAAATGTGTATTTCTACGATAGTTGCTGCCCTTGATGAAATAATAATAAAATACTATTTTGTTACATTCTTTGGAAAAGCATAGGCAGAACATCTTAAATTCAGTTGCAGTGAAAATAGATATTCATGCCAAGTTTTATTTTGTATTTTTATACTATTAGTCCAGCTTTGTCTCTCAGTTTGTTTTGCTTCATTTTCCTGAGGTTTTCATAAAATAACTGAAGCTATTTTTAACTATATTTTTGTGTAATTCCTCTTCAGCCATGACAGATTTATTTTTACTAACTAAATGATTAATATTATAATGAATAATTACATTCATTATTAAAATAATTAACAAAATTACATAAAATAGGAGGAAACAAAAGCACAAACATCCTTCTTACTTTAAAGACTTTTGCAATATCAGCATCATCAAAAAATGTTTCTTTCTTGGCAATTCTTTACTATTACAAGACAGAAGTTCAAAGTGCTTCTGTAAAAGAGAGAAAAGAAGGAAAATAACCTGTTAATATATCTACATCACTGCATAAATGATATGCAACCTGCTTTAAAGGATGTTAAAATAATAGCCATCTACAGTATACAGAGTATAAGCTTGTAAAAAAAAATTAAACACTGTTCATTTTTAATAAGTATGTGGTTATGTACAGCAATAGAATTAAAATTCCATGAAATAATTTGCTTTATTATATGAATTGTAGAAGTTATAATATAGAAATGAAGAAATGGGTATTGATAGTTGGAAAGTGTGATAAGTACTTTTTCAAGACTAAATTAGAATTAGAATCAGTGAATGAGCTAGGTTTTTTCCTTATGGTCCCATAATATTTCAAATACCAATATCGTTTTGCAAACATTTAAGTGGGAAATGCAATATTAGTAACATAAGGGTTTCAGTTTTGTATTCTCTTCTTTCATTAACTACAATGAAAGTAACCTCTATAAAGAGAGGATCACTTTCCACTGTCCTTTTCCTCCACTTTCAGCCCTTGAATTATTTTATTTTTATATATGCTGTCTGGTATAATATCCGTTTAACAGTGTCTTCTGATCATGTTCCAAGAATAAATAAACCAGCAAATCATAGTTATCAGATAGCAGAGGAAATTGGACAAAAATGGATGACTATTTTAATAATACAGATTAGGATTTCTCTTTAATTCACAGTAGAATGCAACCTATATGAGCTTTCTTTGGAGACTCACACTGTGTTATAAGCTCTTGAATATTTGGAAATTTGTGGTAAGTATGACAAGGAAAGTTTGCAGTAAACTTTTCAAGAATGCCTCATCAATTGATAAATTATATTAAAAATTCTACTCAATTTGCCTCTCTCTCATTTTGCATGCATTCATACATGTAACTATACCAAAATCAAGATTAGAACTCAATACCTTCTATTTTTCAGTTGCTAAACTAGTGATTAAAAAAACTTTAGATAGGACAGAGAATTTACATGAAGCAGCTGCCAAATCCTAGTGAAATTCAGAACGTGGGGTTTTCTCCTTCCTAATCTGTTTAAACCAAATCCAATACACTCTAATACAGAGGGGGCTGTGGCTGCTTTTGGATCCGTTTACAGGTCTGACAACCCGTATTGAGAGGAGATTAACACTTGCACAAATGCACACAGAGGACATTACCATGGCTCACCACAAAGCACTGGTTTAACAGCACCCACATAAACACCAATGACTCTCACATAAATATGAGCCCAGGCAGCACAGGGCTGTTCCTTATTGCAGCAGATCAGGTTCAAGGTTCACTGGTGGCCGTACACTTCCCTTCAACCCAAATTATCTAGATTTACAAGCACCCCATAGTCATAGATCCCTTAAATATTAGTACAACAATATTTATGTCTGCTTAATGTCCATGCCCAGATCATTTACATGGTCATTGGCTGAAGGGCTGGTTTTGGTTTGCTTTTTTTTACAAATTGAGGTCTCCTGCTCATTGACTAGTCCAGCTTGACATCTGCTAACAAATTACACATACACACAGCAGCTGCCTCTAAATAATCTGTATCTCAGACTGCCGGCACCTAAACCTCTCATCACATATGCAGATGGAGTAAAGAGGGAGATCACACAAAAAACCAGTTTGGAATATGATTTAGTAAGAAGATAGAGGCAGGGCTCAGTCTGACAAATGTGCTGCCTTATGTTAACCAGCTGTTTTTACTCCCTCTTCTCTCTGTTTTCCAATGCTTATCTGTCATGGTTTAGCCCCAGTCAGCAGCTGAGAACCACATGGCTTCTCCCTCAATTCTCCCACTCCAATGGGATGGGGTGGACAACAGGAAGAAAAAGGCCAGTTTGCTGGGACAACAAAGGAAGAGGAAAATAACAACAATACTTACAAAATAATATACAAAGTGCAAAAGTGCAAAAGAATATACAAAGTGCAAAGAATATACACAGTGCAATTTGCTCACTGCTCAGAACCCCATGCCCAGCCCAGCCACGAGATGTGACTCTTCCTTCCCAACAACTCGTTCATATACACTGAGCATGAAGTCATAGTATTGAATGCCCCTTTGGCTAGTTTGGGTCAGGTCTCCTGGCTGTGTCCTTCCCGAGCTTCTTGTGAAAAAGAATTCTATCTTAGTTGAAATTAAGATGTTGTTCATACCTTGAGCCTTCCCTTTGCTATCTCCCAAATAAACAATCTGCAAAAAAATTATATTTTCACCATTGGTCGCAGTTTTCCCATATTGATACCCAATTTGGCATTTCTGACATCAATACCAAGGTGATTTCAGTCTCACATGGTATTACCAATGGGACTACCTGAGATTCTCCTTCCCAAAAGAACCCCGAAGCTCCCTTTGAAACTTGTTCATCTCTTAAGTACCTCAGTCTAAACTGCCCATGTGATTTGGCCATCCCTTATGGGATCATATATAACTTCTACCATCTTCTCACCCTGATTTTCAGTAATCATTCATGAATATTTTTTTTTTTTTTTCCCCCCCAATCCATAATTTATTACTCCAGCCTGGAGATAAGAATCTGCTAAGCTAACCTTTCTCAGATGAACATTATACATTTAGTCAAAGCTGATCACAGATGCTCCACTTGAGGCAATTCAGTGTTAATACATGGCTTCCTTTACTTTACATGCACACATTTATTATTGTATTATGAATGTAAATACAAATAACCAAAACCCCCAAATCCGGATAAGCCACAGACAAAAAGCAGAGTTGTATAGGGATTTTTTTTTTAAATTTATTTTTGCTGTTGTTTCATTAAAATGCATGGGTTTAAAATAACCATTAGCAATAAATCGATTTGGGTGGGGGTGGTGGGTTTTTTTTGGCATGGAATCATAGAATCATAGAAAGGATTTGGCTGGAAGGGACCCTAAAGATCACCTAGTTCCAACCTCTCTGTCATGGGTGGAGACAACCTCAACTACACCAGGTTTCCCAAATCAACTCAGGGATGCATGTCGCAACATCCCATGGAATTGTGCACCTTCAGGGTCATTAGATGGTCTTGAACTAGATCTTCTTGTATATTGAGTGTTTCTTCATTCTTTCAGTCCCTGACTTTACCCTTTGTGTCCTGGGCAGTGTGACTTGAGAACTTGTTGGGCAAGACTGACACAAAAATTTGTTGCATACCTCACCCTTCTCCATATCCTGGGTGACCACATCTCCTCTTTCATTCTGGAGGGGGCTCACATTTCCCCTGATCTTCTTTTTATCACCTACATAGAAACTTTTCTTGTTGCCCTTGACATCCCTGGCCAGATTTAATACTATCAGGGACTTAGTTTTCCTTAACCTGTTCCCTGGCTGCTCAGACAGTTTCTCTCTATTCCTCCCAGGCCTATCTGTCCTTGTTTGTCCCCTCTCTAGGCTTCCTTTTTGCTTTTGAGTTTGCCCAGTAGCTACTTCTTATTGCAAGGCTTCCAGGCCTGAGCTTGGAGGAGGTGATCCCTGAATATTAACCAGCTATCATGGGACCCCTCTGCCCTCATAGGCTTTGTCCCATGGTATGTCACCAAGAAAATAACTACAAATACTTACCAAAATAAAAGGGAAAGAAACACCAGAACCTTGTTAAGACTTTCTCTTTTTCTCTACACGCAGCCTGGGAGTAGTAACATGTATATGAAACGTGGATTTTGTTTCATTACACTAATAGGGCAATTTCATAAAATAAGCATTTTTCAATGATATTATCAATTACATTGTAGTAATTCACAAAAAAAAAAGATAATAAGTTGCCTATGGAAATATATTTTAACAGGGTATAGAATGATAAATAACAAAAAGCAAGGACCAATATGAAATATATATTAAAAAAGATAAATAGAAATAATTCATACTTTTTATCAAGCATTTAAATCACAAAAATCATCATCCACAAATTATTACTTTGAAAAGAGTTTATTTAACTAATACATCAATAAACATTACTCTTGCAATGACAACTTTGTTAGAATAAGTTTGTTCTTATTAGCTGAGGCTTCTTAATGCAATTAATAAAAGTTGCTTTTTGAGAATTATGAAAATGTAACTCATTGCCAGAGATTCAAAATAAAACTGAGTTACTTTGAAATCTGACTCTTTTACATGTCTCCATGAAGGAAAAAAAAAGAAGTTATTTTTCTTTGCCTATATTTGGACAGGTTTTTTTCTTATAGTTTAGAAACAGGAAAAAAATTTCAACATGCATCATGAACCCTTGCAGCCCCACCACCACCTTGCCACTCAAACCCACAACAACCACCAACTTCTCAACAAGTCTCTTAGACCCTGAATTGAAGCATTTCTGACAGAGATAAAAAAATTTCTTCTAAACTAAGCTTCATTATTTTGAAGGGCTCCTTTCCTCTAGGATGGTTAATTACATTACTTAGGTTACATAGTGTATGTATTTGCTTTCTAACTTACTGATGGATGGGTAGTAGTTATCGAGTGCATGACAAACAGGTTTTTAGACATTGAGATATGTGATAACTGTGAATTGATTGTTAAAATGAATAAAATTATTAGTTTTTCAAATGATATTACAGAGCTAAATGTAAGGAAAAAATAATCTGTTCAAATTAATCATTTATAAGCTGATTGGGAAATGCAAAACACACAGCTGAGCATAAATTTTACATGATTATGTCTTTTTTCTTCTTTTTTTACACCTTCAATTTAAAAGACTTCTGAGTATGCATAGCTTAAGTATGCCTGCATGTCATATAGTATGCTTACTTAGGATGCACCGCTTATTTTTCAGTACTTTTTCATCTGACTGATTACACAAACTTCTAGATGATTCATGCAATCTGATTTTGGATAGTCTTTCCAAGGTGAATCCTGAGAAACACTGGCTGATTCTGACCTTCTCCAGCCAATGCATAGATGTAGATTTGGGATATTTCTTAAGCCATTTTGAAGGAATATTTCCTCAATAATATTACAAGAAATTAAAACTTCATGTATTTTTTAATAAATGGAACCTAAATACAGAGGTTTCTCTCTTGACATCAATAGATTTGAATAAGGTTTTAAACACCTCTTTACAATTCAGGTGAAGATATTAAAATAAGTAATTTCCACCAAGGTAAACCAATACAGTAAATGTCTCCTATAAGCTGAAAGGTCTGTGTAGAATTTGGAGTTGCTTGTCATAACGACAGCCTTGGGCATAGCCAGCTTTCTCTGTCTAGTCTCAAGAATTCAGCTATGGATCTTTGTTCTTTATTATACTTCCTTTTTTAAATGTTGTGAGTTACAGTGAGTTGCAGAGATCTGTTTAGCTTTGCTGAATATAAAAGGGTACACAAACGCAATGCAGAGCTGTCTCATTATGCATTTCAAACTGGAAGCAACTACTTTGATCAACAAATCCCCAAAGCTCTCTGTCTGACTTTGGCCTCTACTTAATGTGTCACAACAGCATAAGGAAAATTATATATGGCCTTTTAAAGCTAATTCTGAAATCTGTATGAGAAATCTGGATTTTGCCATAGCATTTTGTCATCTGGAACATTTAATCTTTAATTATGTACTTCAAATGTAAAACAGCTTGCTTCAAAGATTCTTTGGGCATGTGCATAAAAAGAAGTTTCAAAATTTTACTGAAGAGGCACCTGATAAAACTGTGAAATAATGATAGAAATAAATTTACATTCTCTTCTGCAATTCAGTAGCAGTACATAGACCTTACCTAAATAGCTTCCCCAACATACATTTCCAGCAAACATTAGTGTACTCTATTTACAAAATATAGCCAAGATTTTAGCACAATTTATCACAGGTGCATATAAAGAAAGATTTACCTTCTATTCTTTGGCCTTTATTTTCAGGAAAAAAACATACAGCTTCCTTCCCCCACCCCTCCAAATTAATACTTAACATGTTTTCTTAAATAAGAATTGCTTTGAAATTACAGTTAAGTTTTGTAAATATCTCCAAAATTGTTGACTTGTTAGCTTTTAATGAGGATACAAAAGAATGAGTTCACAATATGTGCAAATGGACTTTTATGGATATAGTTTTAAACCTTCATTTATCATAATAGAATGTGTGCTTTGTCTATCCAGGTGAAATGAAATTTGTGGTAAAAAGTATTTAAGCTAATCTAAGTCTTTTTGGTAGATCTAGTACAATGACATTATGTTGACAT
>VZTU01010593.1:3128-15228 GCA_013400835.1 Zapornia atra | reverse complement strand
CCCCCCCCCCCCCCCCCCCAGGGGGGTTCAGTTCCTGCTGCCTCCAAGATTGATCCACCACTGGCCAAAGCTCATACAATCAGTGACATTGGAAGCTCCTCTATGTAGGAACACCATGGTGAGGCAGATTGTGCCTCTACATCCCATGGAAGATTGTGGTGGAGCAGATATTCACGCTGCACCCCATTGAAGACCCCATGCTAGAACAGATGGATATGCTCTGAGGGAAGCTGCAGCCCATGGAGAGGGGTGCACACACTGCAGTAGAACTTCTGATGGGAAGGAATTCCAGGCCCTGGAGACCAGGGAGAAAAGCTAGAGCAAGGAAGATATATACTTGGTGGAAGAGGATCAGTTTAGAGAATACTTAAGACATTCAAAAGTCACGGACATTCACAAGTCCATGGGCCCTAATAGGATGCACCCACAAGTGCTGAGGATGCTGGCTGATGGCATTAGAAGTCCACACTTTGAACAGTTTTGACATACATTAAAACCTATTCTCAACAAACAAAATTAGCTTGCTATGTGGCAAACCTAGTATTTTAGATAACAGGAACTAACATTTGTTGTGTAAACTAAGCAATAAAACAGGAACAAAAGGAACTTTATCATCTTCAAGGATAATCAGTCAAAGAAGAAGCAGTTCTGCTTTAGCAAGAGACAGTAGGAGGAGACTTATGATAATGAGTCCCTGGAACTAACTGTAATAGTCCAACACATTTATCAGAAATTGAATTAATATGTATTATGAACTTTATGAATATACATGAGTAAGTGTAATAAATATCTGTCTGTTTGTCCCTAAGGTGTGCAAGTTCAAAGGAGCGATCCCCCTTGTAACAAGCACTGCAATAAACATACCTGCTTTATAACCTTCTACGGGTTGTGAGGTTGTGAAGTTTGTTTCTGCATGTCAGTCTTTGCAACTGGGAGAGGTACATGAGGATTGGATGAAAGCAAATGTCACTCATATCTTCCTATGAGAGAGACGACAGTTTTCTATTAGTTCAGTGTGTTCTAATATTTAATTTTCCATACCTGGTTAAAACTGATTAGGAACATGCCCAAGTAATTTACTTGTAGTTTAAATATTTATTTATAAATAAATAAATCCATTATATAAATAGATAAAGAAATATGGCAGAGTAATTGTGGGATTTTTTGCTGTTTAATTTAATAGTACATTTAGGATAATTATATTAAATTCAGATGTTATTGCTGAAGTAATATTTCCCAAAAGAATTCTTTACTGTTAATAAAAGACCACATGTCCCTGAAAAGGCAGCATTAAAACACTTGACAGAAGTATCAGATGAATATAAGGATTTAGGAATAAAATATGCCTATACATGGATACAGTAAAATAATTAACAACTCAATGTCAAGTAGATTTTATAGAAATATTAATACTGAAAAACCTGCTGTGCAACTTGATGTGAATTGTTTTGAATCCTAAGACCTAGTTTATAACAATATTTATCAATACGGTGATAGGCGCTTTATATATATAAATATATATATATAAACCCAGATATTTTTACTATTGAAAAGAAAATTTTGAAGTGTTTTATTGCTATGTGGTATGAGCTTATAGTGAGAGAAGGACAATAGGGATTTTCTCAGTTTGTTTGGTTTTAAACTGTAAAGATTTTTAATAAGTCCAGAATACATAGTCTATTAAAATAAAGGAATTAGATAAAAAACCAGGAAATAAATAAGAACAGGTTCATTATATAAACCACATTAATTGCAAAATTTAAATGTTTTACAACGTCTATACAATTTTCAAATTGCTTTGTTGTGTAATAATTGCTTTGTCTTTGTAATAGAGTGAACTGTCTAGGATTTCCACTAAAAGAATGCCAAGTAATAATAAGAAAATTCTAAGTAAATATCTATACTCCTTTCCATCAGAAATTCCACTATGAAAATTGCATGCATGCAAACGGAACTCAGAAATAGTACAAGATGTTGGAGTGCTACAAGATGTGTCTTGGGCATTATATTAAAAATACAAATTCTACATTTAGGAAACCTAATTTATTTATTTGGTTTTCCACACAGATATTTAAATTACAAACTTGGAAAAATTACTTACATTACATATACAGATAAAGATGATCTTTGGTTTTACTTGTGAACTTGTATCACAAGGAAAAAAAAAATTTCTTCTTATATGTATGAAGATATTACAAGTCAGACTAGTTTTGGGGTGACTTGAACCTGGAATATGATTTTTTCTATTACTTTTTTTTTTCTTTTCTTCCTTATAATCACTTAACATAGGAAGTTAATCACCAATATTCTTTAAAACATCAATTTAAAATAATATTAGTAGTAGCTAGTTATTTCCAGTGATGCATCTCCAAAAAATTTAAATTAAAAAAAAAAAAGATTTAATACAGTGTAAATCCTTTGCATACATTCATTTTGATGCAAAGTTAGGAAAAAAAAAATCCAGTTACTCTATATATTCATAAAATGTTATAGTTATTTACTAATAGCTACTTTAAAACATGTGAGTTTTCATGGTTGAGACATATTCCTTTTGTTTAATATACAATTACAGGATAAGGGTACAAAGGTTCAGAAAGGTTGCAACAACATATTAGATTAAGTGGAAGATATTTTCTGGTTTACGTGTTTGAGTGATGCGAAGAAGGTGATGTATTAATTAGTCTGTCCCAAAGACTGCTAAACTAAGAATTCAGAATGACTGTGAAGGAAATTTAAGATTCTATGTGAAAGGAGACAAATGAACTTTAACAGGCTAAAACAACATATAGTTTGAATGCGTGATAGAGGATCTTTCAGTCTTCTTCCACAGAGCATTTTACATTACCTAGAATGTGTTCCTCTTTAAAATAATTTCTATTTGTAAATTCCAAATGGAAATTGAAAATGGAGATAAAAGTTCTTACTCGGGCATCTATTGTAATCAATTTATTCAATTAAAATGGTGAAGGTTTATGAGCAATATATTTTTTTCTTTGAAATTATATCAATATAGCAAACATTAGAGACGTGATTCAAAATATACAGGACATTTTACATACTGCTTTTAGCTGTACAGTTCAGGAGTGTACAGAAACATAAATCACATCCACAAGTCTGAAATTGTACATGCAAAATTGATAATAGGTCATTCAGGATTTAATAAAGTAAACAGGGAGATTTTTTTTCTAAGAATTTTGCTTGACACAAACAAATATAGAACATAGATGACTTTGACCACTACAGAAATTGGTTATGAGAACTGTACTTTGGTGACCTGAGAATATTTTAGGTATCTTGGGGAATTGTCTTTGGTTAATAAACTCAAGATTTAGTTGTTTATTCATCTACTGAAACATGGTAATTCACTTAACCGTCAGAGTCCAATGTAACTGTTAAGCAGGTAATCTTTATTGCAGCACTGGGTGCTTAGAGGATGGCTCCTCCTAAGGCACACCACACTGTAGGTGTAGCTTATTTATGTACAAAAAATGCATATTCAACCCATTTCTGAGAAATCTAATACTTATTCATAGCTATTCCGGGAATTGGGGGTTCCATTTTCTTTCTTCCTTCTATGGTATTTCCACTTCTCAACTAATTTGAGTTGAGGGGCGCTTTTCCTCGTCATTGTCTTCCTCAAGGGTTGCAGCTTCATCCCATCACACTCTTTGTTTCATTAAAGATAATGGATGGCACAACTTCTGCATTTGCATTCAATTACAACAAGAATTCTCCTGCAAAGTATCCTCCTTAAAGCTCTGCTTTTCTACACAATTTCCTCCACAAGGCCTTTCTTCTGCTAAACCAAAAGACCTTATTCATAACTTTCTTGTTAGTATATTAACAATCAATCAAGGATGTATTGTTTGTCCAGGGCTCTTGTTAGGTTCTAGATACAGTTGGTTTCAAAAAGGTCTTTTTATTAACCATTTGCATTCCTTCACATAAAAACCACGTTGCTGTGATTAGCAGATATAGATGCTAAAATAGATAAGGGTTTATTTAGCCCTCCCTTCCTTCCCTTCCTTCCCTTCCCCACCCTTTCTATCTCTCTGACCATCATGTAAGTGAGCCTGTGGTAGCACTGGCAGTTGGCTCAGCTTGTGTGCACCATAGGAGGACAGCAGTGGGTTAAAAGTGGGCTTGGTTTTGTGTTGTGTTACTTGGCTCTGTGCAGGTTCTGCCTCCATTATCAACTGCCTGGGCAAATGCCTGGAATGGGAAAACTGAGGGGGCAGCATTTCTTTCATTCCACTTTTGATTGGTTTGCATGGCTCGCTACATGAATTGGAAGTGAGTAGGAAGGCAAGTGTAGTCAAAATGTTTGTTGCCTAGGGCAGGAAAATAATTAGGACTTGTTCTGGCTGGGTGCCTTGGCACATCAACAGCAGCGACCATAGTAAAGAGAATGTTTGGCAAGGCTTTTACTGTTAGACTTCTGAAATACATGAAAAAACCTTCATGGCTGATGAGCCAGAAGAGACTAGTAAGATATGAACACAAAAAACCCCTCTAAATTTTCCATAAAACATTACCAAAAAAGAATTAATTTAGGTCACACTAATTCAAGCTAATGTATGCTATTACTCTTTTTTTTTTCCACAGAAAAAAAAAATTCTTATAATGAAGTATTGTAATGCTTCTACATCAACTGTTGTCTCACACTGGATTACTGACTTTAAATTTAAAAACAGCTAAAATACTTTACCTAATTTTATATGTATTTATACATTTAGTCTAAACCAGTTAGCTTCAGTCCATCTACAGTCAATGAAGAAAGATCATAAACTTTGAAGAACAAATTATTCCACTTGGTTTAGGCATCTAGATTACTTTAGACATGACTATTTCTTTCCATCCATGAGACATTCTCGTCTGGTCATAACATGTTACCATACAAAAAATATGATTTTGTATCACATAGTAAAACACAATATAAAAATGAGTACCATCACTACCAGAATACTAACTGAAACATTTTTTGCCATGTCATATACTGAATGCTGTACTAAATGCTCTCGGAGTCTTTCCGCAAGTAATTCAGCTATCTACTTTTTCTGTGTTCATGTCTCTTTCACAACATTTGGTTGTATCGAATTACTTTGTTTGGCATCCTTATAAAGAATGATTGATATGATATTGTCCATGTGAACACTGTGAAGAAAGCAAAATATTTAAACTATGCTAAAAAAATTGCAGACCACCTGCAGAGCTCAACAGAGATAGAGCCAAGGTATTTCTAAACCTTTTAGAATTTCTAGCAAGAAACTCGTACTAGAAGTGCTTTGGAAGCACTACGAAGTGCTAGGAGGTGCTCCAATAGAACTTTAAAAACTGTCCTTGATGAAAGTGAAGCCATCCTAGTAGGCAGATTGTTGCAGGTTTTTTTCATTATTTCACTCATTGTCTGTGTCATTATTCACTCAGTGACAAGTAAGTGTGAATTATATTTTTTTCAGTATTCTTTGGTATATTTTGCAGTTGTATAAATGCCTACCAGTCATGCTGTAAGGGAACGCTAAAACTAGTGCAGTGGAAACCTCCCAAAAGTATATGAATGATATACTTTTAAAATTAATTATCCTGGGTTTTTTTTCAGATTTTCTAAGAATCTAGATATGCTATTTCCTTCTGTAATATGTACACATAAAATCCACTATTCATTCAGGAGACTCAAAAAGTTAAAGAACTAACAAACTGGCTTAGCCATTTTTGTTCCTTTCAGTAATGCATCACCCTTCATAGTATGCATATGTAACCAGTGTCAGTGTAGGAATCACACTTGTGTATCTGCCTCTAAGGGGCTGAAGCATTCTCAGTGTCAGCATTTTGGATTAGATCATTGTTAATTTTCTTTCTAGTAGCTGGTATAGTGCTGTGTTTCAGATTTAGTACAAGAATAAATTTGATAACACATTGATGTTTTTAGTTCTTGCTATGTTCTTCTAGCAAAAATCTACCAAGGATTTTTCAGCTTCTCATACCCTGCCAGGTGCACAAGGAGCTGGGAGAGCACAGCCAGGACAGCTGACCCAGACTGGCCAAAGGGATATTCCTGACCATACAGCATCATGCTCCAGATAGAACTGGAGAAGTTAGCTGGGAGGCAGGACTGCTACTTGGAAACAGAATGGGCATTGGATTGTTTTACTTTCCTTCTGCATGCGGTGAGCAATTGCATTTGTGTATCACTTGTATTACTACTACTACTACTACTAATAAAAATAATAATTTTGAGTGAGGGAGCAATGAACAAGTGGCTGCATGTGTTTGGTGACCAACTGGGATTAAACTAAGGCACTCAGAAACAAGCCTTCAGTATAATACTGAAAAATCACAGAATCACAAAATAATAGGTGTTGGAAGGGACCTCAGGAGGGCATCTCGTTCATCAGGATCATCTAAAGCAGCGTCCAGATAGGGTTTGAATATCTCCAGAGAAGGAGACTCCACAACCTCACTAGGCAGCCTGTGCCAATGCTCTGTCACCCTTAAAGTGGAGCTTTTCCTCATTTTGGAATGGAACTACTTGTGTTCTACTCTGCACCCGTGGCCCCTTGTCGTGTCACTAGGCACCACTGGAAAGAGTCTGGCATCCTCTTGATATCCACTCTTTAGGTATTTATATGCATTCATAAGATCCTGTCTCAGACTTCTCTTTTCCAGACTAAGCAGACCCTGCTCTCCCAGCCTTTCCTCATACAAGAGACTGGACCCAGTACTGGCCCCAGGGGCACACCACTAGCTACAGGTGGCCAACCAGACTCTATTGCTTATCAAAACTCTATTAGAAAAATACTGGGGGAATATAAAAAATCCTGAATTTAAGTTAAAGTATTTTCCAAGCTTTCTGAGTATGTATGTGTATGATACGAAAATCATAGTCTGGCTAACCCCCTGACCCCATGATAAGCACGTGAAAACTCTGGTTTTCAGCAGAAACAGAAAAGCAGTTTTATGAGGCAGGTTTAAAACTATTGAGATTTCATTATATCTTCAGTCTCAGATTGATCCTTTACAGGTGTATTATATAACAGTCTCGTAAAAAATTTAACTATCTTATGTCAATAGGGAGGGGCTGTGTTTTTCATTTGCATGATGAATTCTACATAAAAATAAATAAACTTTGAGAAGAAGGTTCATTTCTGAGGGTTTGTTTTTTTTTTTTTTTTTTTTGTTTTTTTTTGTTTTTTGTCGATAANTGGTTGGTTTGGGTTTTTTGTTGTTATTGTTTTGTTTTGGTTGGTTGTTGTTGGTTTTTCTTCTTCTTCTCAGGTGTATTACTTCAAGTCATGGCCAGGACTAATTTTTCCTCATATTTGGTTTGTACATCACCTGTATAGAAGCTCATATGGAGATTTTGCTTGGGAAGATGATTAAAAAATGTAAGCAATTTTTAAAATTTTAGCTATTCTTTCCAGTACAGAATTTGACTGGGTACTTTTCTGGCTCACATGTCATTGTCTGCTAGATGGTATTTTAAAGGCAGCTGCTGGTATGCAGCTACTAAAGTTCTTTATCTTTAAAGTAGACTCTCTGTTAGCTACAGCTGTCTTGACAAGCTAAACGTTTATGCTAACCTGAAGATATAGCTCCCATGTCAGTTCTATCTTCTTGCTCTCATGAGATTGACAGAGGAGAAAATTAACTGCAAAACAGCTCCTGCAGTGACTAACACATGTGACAGATTTACCTTAATGAAATAACAAAGGTCAGAGAATATATATTTTAAATCATTAATTTGCAGGGGGCTACATCATGTTGATAGCATACTGAATAATGACCCACTTAACCTGTTCTAATCAGGTCAGTAGACACACCCTTCCCTTTGCTATCAGACTAGCAAAGGCCAGCATATTATTCACATTTGTGTAGAATCATGAATTTGTGCCATGAGAAACAGCATCCATCCTTTGAGTATTCTGTTTGTGAGCAGGAAAGTGAGGGTTCCCCAGAAATGTTTGTGCTGGAAAAAATGGTAAGCTGTAAGGTTTATAGTTAGGAGAAAAAAAAGAAATCTGAGTGAAGTTGTGGTAACTAAGAGGTTGGAGTAATGTAAATGACTAAGATTCCGTAGGGAAAGGGTCAAATATGGTTCAGTTAACTTTCTTCACTCTGAAGTGACGTTATTTTAGTTTTTATGATAGGTTATAAGAGTTTATATAAAGGGCTGACTTAGTTAATAAAAAGGACGTAAAACCAGATTCTATTCTGTTCCTGCAAAACTGCTAGGAAGAAAGAAAAGATTTTGTTCTGTTTCCTTTGGGTTTAGTTTTGCCTATTGATTTTTTTTTTTTTTTAAATTTTCCTATTGCTTAATCTAAAACTATTTTATGTATTTATTCAAAGTAGGGTGGCACAATCTTTAACTTAAGGCATAGATCATTTAATTGCATTGACACACAATGGATTATTTCAATGATACATTTAAATCATTATATTTCAGGTCATGAACCTTGGTTAGCTAATGCTAGAGCAGTATTTAGCATACTGCTGTTATTTCTTTAATAATTTAAAGAATAATTATTATGAATAATAATAAATTTGCAGTGGCTAAGTTCTTCACTTTCAAGCAATATTAAAAAAAGGTCCAAGGTTCTCTTTGCAAATACAGTACTCTAATATAGCTAATGCAAGTCTCCAACAACCTAAGGATAACGTCGAGTGCTTTACTCACCTGTAGTATATTTAAGATTTATTGGATGTTTGCTTCATTAGAAAGAAAGCTAAAGCATAAATTTATACTTACTCTTATCGCAGAATGGTATAGGTTGGAAGGGATCTCTGGAGTTCACCTAGTCCAACCCCCCTGCCAGATCACCTAGAGCAGGATCTAGGTAAATTTTTAATATCTCCAGTGAAGGAGACTCTACAACCTCTCTAGGCAACCTGTTCTAGTACTCTATCAACCTCACAGTAAAGAAGTGTTTTATCATGTGAAGATGGAACTTTCTCTGTGCCAGTTTGTGCCCATTGCTCCTTGCTCTTTGGCTGGACACCACTAAAAAGACTCTATCCCTTTCCTCTAGACATTCACCCTTTAGGTATTTATAAGCGTTCATAAGATCCTGTCTCAGACTTCAGAGTTCTTGTGGCCGAAATTATCGTTCTGGCATTCTCCTAGAAGAATCAGACATTTTCAGAGAGAGTTACTCTAATGCAAAGAAAACAGAAAATACAATACTTCTTCCAGGTTATGTGACAGAGAGGGGTTACAATGAGACTGGAATTTGGAATATGCATTCACCAGAAACCCACAATGCCTAGGAAACCTTGTTTTTCCTTTTTTTGCTAGTTGGTGGAGATATAGCTGTTATTTTGTTGATCACATCCATTGGGATCTGACAATGCCCATCTTGCCATTTTATGCCTAAGAACACCTGTGCAGGTCCTTTGACCTTACTTTTTTAATGGCAAAACTGCCTTTCAGAAGAATTTGAACAATTTTCTTCCCTTTCTTAGTTATTTATTCTCTGTTGCCCTATATGATGTTGTCATCAGTGTGTTGCAGGTGTTCAGCTTCACCATGTTCCAGTGTGGTCTGGATCAGTCCATGGCAAATAGTGGGGCTGTATTTCTGCCCCTGGGACAGTTGATTCTGGGTGTATTGGACACATCTCCAAGTGAAAGTGAATTGGCCTGCAATCCACAACAAAAGGGATCAAGAAAAATGCATTTGCAATATCAGCTGTGGTGTACTACTTGGCTGCCTTTGTTTCCAGCTCATATTGAAGTTCCAGTGTATCTGGCAAAGAACTCCAGGGCAACATGATTTCATTCAGGCCATGATAGTCTAGTCAGCCTCCATTCTCCATTAGGCTTCTGCACTGGCTATGTGGGGCTGTTAAAGGGTCATCTGGTTCTGCTGATCACTCCTTGGTTTTCCAGTTGGTAAATCAGCTTATGGATGGGAATCAGGGTGTCTCGTTTCGTGAAATATCACCACCACTGCACTGCTGTGGTTGTCATAGACACCTGTTGCTCTTTGGCCCTCAGCAACCCCACAATAGAAGGGTCACAGAAACTAAGCAGGGTAGATAACTGTTCGAATTCTTCTGACTCCAAGCCAGCTATTCCAAAAGCCCATTAGTACCCTTTCTGGTCATTGAAATACCCTCTATGGACAAAGTCTATGCCAAGGATACATGGAACCTCTGTCCCAGTCACAATGGTGTACTTTTGCCACTCATTAACTATTAGATTCACTTCGGCCTCCAGTACAGTTAACTGTTGAGATCCCCCTGTCACTCAAGAAATATAGATGGGTTCTGCCCGTTCAGTTTGATGGCATTAGGGTAGACTGTGCATGGGCGTCTACTAGTGCCTTATACTCCTGGGAAATTTTCCCGGAAGAACCCCCATTTTAAATTGTTTTCCTTGCAATTCACATGTTCATACCTCTGGTGTTGAGGTAGGTTTTCTATTCCACTTCCTTATGTCCTCTCTGTGGTCACAGAGGTAAAACCACAGTGTGCCTCTTGGTGTCTACCCCCTATATCTGTTTAAAAGAGCAGAGAAACTCTTCCTAATCACTGAGATACAGTTTGGTACAAGTGGGAAATTGGACATATACTCTTTGAGTTGCCAAACCTCCCAGGACAGATTCTCAAACAAATATTTGGATATTTCAGACCATCTTTCAATGAGACTGGGACACAGGCTCACAAGGAAGAAGAGAGATTTTCTTCAGGTTGCCAGAGTTGGCCAGCAACTTCATTCAATGACTCAGTGTCTGCATGGATATCAGAGACAAAGTGAAGTTCCTCAGTGGTTGGTATTGGGACTGGCACTCTTTACTCAGCCACAACAGAATCACAGAATCGTAGGAGTTGGAAGGGACCTCAAGAGATCATCGGGTTCAACCATCTTTGTCGCTGAAACATTTTTGTCGCTGATACTGATAGTGAGATCAAGTGCACCCTCAGAAAGTTTGCCAGTGACACCAAGCTGTGTGATGTGGTTGACATGCTGGAGGGAAAGTATTGCTATCCAGAGGGACCTTGACAGGTTTGGGAGGTGAGCTTGTGTAAACAACGTTACGTTCAACAACATTACGTGCACATGGGTCAGCACAATGCCAAGCACAACTACAGGCTGGGCAGAGAATGGATTCACAGCAGCCTGAGAAGTAGGTCTTGAAGGTGTTGGTTTATGTGAAGCTGAACATGACACAGTAATGGGTGTGTGCAGCCTAGAAACCCAGCTGTATGTTCAGCTGCATCGAAAGAATCATGACCAGCAGGTCAAGGGAGGTGGTTCTACCACTCTGCTCTTGTGAGACCCAACCTGGAGTACTGTGTCCAGCTCTGGGATCCTCAAAATATGAACAACATGGAGCTGTTGGAGTCAGTCCAGAGGAGGGCCACAAAGATATCAGAGGGCTGGACCACCTCTCCTGTGCAGATAGGCTGAGAGAGTTGGGCTTGTTCAGCCTGGAGAAGAGAAGGCTCAGGGGGACCTTATTGCAGCCTTCCAGTACCTGAAGGAGCCCTACAGAAAAGCTGGAGAGGGACTCTCTCAGGGAGTCTAGTGATAGGACAAAGGGTGATGATTATAAACTGAAAGAGGGTAGATTTAGAGTAGATAAAAGGAAAAAAAAAATCTTTACTTTGAGGGGGGTGGTTGTCATGATCCACAACCAGATAAGACTAATTTGGCAGAGGTTGAACCCCCTTGCATTCCAAAGGACCTCAGATCGCTCTGGGTGTCTGGGGGCAGCTGGGCTTAACCCCGGAGTGATGTCCAATTAGGTGTTTTATCGTGATCAGTTCTTTGCAATGCTCGGGAACAGAATTAAGACTCAAAATGGAGTCAAGGTTCAAGTCACTTTATTTGGCCCACAACGAATGTGCAAGAGAAGGGGGGAAGAAAGAGAAAAAAAGTGGAAAAGAGAAAGAGAAAGAGAGAGAGGGAGAGAGAAATTACAATACCTGCCACCACGGAGCTATGGCATCCCGTCAGTCTGATGTCTTTAGGTCCGATGGCAGAGCATTCTCCAATGTCTTTGGGTCCTATGGGGGAACATTTCCTTGATGTCTCCTCATGTCCCCTGATGTCTTCATGTCTTCTCCTTTTTTTTTTTTTTTTTGGTTGCAGAATG
>VZTU01010592.1:0-11431 GCA_013400835.1 Zapornia atra | reverse complement strand
TACAACTACCTGAAAGGAGGCTGGGGTGTGGTTGGTGTTGGCCTCTTCTTCCTGGTGAGCAGCAAGAGGACAAGAAGAAATGGTCTCAAGTTGCCCCAGGAGAGGTTCTGATTGGGTATTAGGAAAAGCACCAAAATAGTGCTGAAGCATTGGAACAGGCTGCCAGGGGAGGTGGTGGAATTGCAGTCCCTGGGGGTGTCTAAAAAACCTGTTGATGTGGTGCTTCAGGAGATGGTTTGGTGGTGTAGGACTTGGTGATCTCGAAGGACTTTTCCAACCTTGATGATTCTATGATTCTGTGAAACCAGGCTGACTGACTGCAGTTGATATTGCAAGCGGTGTGAGTCAAGGCAAGCTTGAGCTGGGTCTGAATCATTGCTGTTGACTCCTAGGAAATTTTGTAGACCCAATCTCCTCTAACAATAAAGTACCTACCTACCAGGGTTCTCCTAGGGACACTTTAGCTGCATGCTGTGCCAAAGCCTAGGTGTGGGTTACAACTACCCAGAGTTTGTTCGTGCTTATTGTGTAGGGCTGAGGAGTCAGATGGACAGGCAGACACCACAGTGTATCTTGCATTGATTCCTGCCATGAGGAGTGAGGACTGAACCCAAGGAGCGTTTCTGTCAGCCAGGGCTAGATCTGACAGTGCCTGTTCTCCAGCATGCTTCAAAGCCTTTATACTGCTCTGCTGGCCTAAAGCAGGGGATCAGGGCAGGGCCTCTGTTTCAGAAGACCCCCGTCCTCCTCCAAACTGCAGCGAGCCAATACTGCCTGTGTGACTGAATTACCGAGGCATGTTCTTCTGTGTGCTGGGCTGGCATGTTATAAAAGGTGTCTGTGTTCTGTAATCATAGGTTCTGTGCTTGTTTAATCATCATGGAACAATAATGCTTCTGCTTACCTTCCTTTGCCTTTCATCCTCCTCCATCCCACCTTGCCAAAAGCATGTGATGTTCCTGAGCTTGCTGTAAGCTTTGGGTCCTTTTCTGTAGCTGGAGTGTTTCTGTGAACAGGCTTTCCCTCCTGTGAAGGTACCCAAATAATGTACTTCTGTCTAGAAGCAGAGGACAGCAGCTTGTCAAACATGCATATGGCAGTTTATGTGGGCCAGGCTACACTAATTTGCAAATAACCCAGCATGAAACAGCTTGAATAACTTCAAACTGCAGTAACCTGGCTCTTCACGATCACCACTGATTTAACCATGCATTTGCTGCTGACTGGAGCACTTGCTTCTATTAACCACTCCAACTAATTAAAGGGTTTTCTAACTCTTGGTACCTTTCAGGAGACTGAAGGCTTCTCAGACTGTGGGCATCACTGTGGCAACGGATTATGTCCCTCCTCATTTAAACAATCTGTAAATCTAAACAGGGATGGTTCTATGTCTGGTGGAGCATCTAGCCAGAAGCTAGTGTGGACTGGGCTCATGAGACCTTATGAGATGAGCAAACCAAACACAAGCTCTGGAAAATGAATGCAAAACGAATTTTTTATTGAGTTTGGGACTCCCAAATGAGAAAGGTGAAGCACTGACTGCTCAGGGTGGGGCAAGGGCCAGAAATAACACTCCTACCACCCTATTTACCTCCAGGGAGATGCAAGTGGACAGGAAAACTTGACCACCTACCAACAGTTTTGAACCACAAAGCTCATTGCTTCCAGCCGGGGCCTGTGTCAGTGGCAGGGCACCATTGTGTCTGCCTGATTCCCTACCCCATGAGCAACTCTCTCAAAGCTTAACCTGATGGTACTTCTTGGCAAAGCTGGTACACTAAACTGATATTCCTTTGTTTTTTTCCAACCTGCCTTGAAAACCCCCAGCCTCCCAAGTAATTACCTGTATTTGCTGGGGAGAATTGGAGTTGGAGAAAAGGCTTGTTAGTTTATGGGATAAGAGGGGATAAAACAGGTCTCCCAATCCTCATTCCTTTTGTGTGCACTGGAAGGCTCTTGGCAGAAAGATAGCTGGATTTCCAGTGCAGCAGGGAACCACACTGACTTCTATTGAAATAATTGGGCAGATGCTACAGAAGCTTATGCAATAAAAACCTATATGTTACTTTTAAGTGGCTGGGTTTTTGGTAATTGCTCTAGGACCATTTATCAGGTAAATAATTAGTCCTTCCAGATAAGAGGTAGGATGCCATTTACATCGCAGAGATTTATGAGAGCTAAAAGGTAACACATGCATATAATGGCAGCTGTTTACAGCACTAATCTGTGTGTTTGGGTTCATTTCATTCCTGAATTTTTATTTCAAAAGCTTCAGACAATGCAAGGTTGAGAATATGGTGGGCTGAAAGCAAAGCAACCGAGAAATGTATTTGAAAAGCCTGCATATGATATCCATTCCTTTTCTAAGGAATATTTCCTTTATGACCTCCTCCTGCTTTGTGTTTAACATTTCAAAGAACTTTGGGGGGACTGTCTGTAGGCTGTGTCTTCATGAAGCCAGGAGCCAAGGATTTAAAGTATTGTCACTGCTGGCCTGAAGCTGAAAACTGCAGGCGGTTTTAATCTCAGGGAGTGTGTGTTGGGGGGGTGTTTAAACCCAACCTTTTGTGTTCAGATTAGGAGCCCAAGAGGATAGACTTAAGGGGTGTTAGTGAGAGTTTTTTCATTGGCAGCTCAGTAATAGCATCAGGCTTTGGAAATACTTTATTCCAGTTCTTTGTTATTTCAGTAATTACTATGTGGTGGGTAGAAATCCATAGCGTTTGTGTTAAGTACCACAGCAATGACATGAGGATGTGGGCAATAAAAAGAAGTACTTGTTTTTATAACTTTTTACTCCTTGGATGATTGAGGGCACTTAAATAAATGCCTTCTCAGATAGTCTAGCATTGTTCCATTCCTGGATATCTGTGTTTATTTTGTCTTGGTTCCATCAGCTGGGATAATAGTGACATCCATCTTTGGACAGGAAGAAATAAAAAAGCAATTTGACACTGGCATCATGCTCTGACTAATGTGAAATCTGACAGCTGTAAAGACAGATTGCCTGAGCTACCTTACCCTGTCTGGGAGACAGAAAGGTTACCAAACATCTCCCCCAGCAAGAAAAAACATCAAAGGCAAGTAACTGAGCACTTGCATGTGGAGTTTCTTTTACTTTCTGTTAGAATGTGAGAAATATTTGTCCTGAGCACTTGCTAACTCCTGGAATAGCTGGGGGTAAAAAGAACTTGACATTTTTAGGGATGGAAACACAGTTGGCTTGTGAAGGCAGGCATTGAGTTCAGCTCAGTGGTGATCAGTTTTAATGAAGACTAAAGACCTTCTAGCTCTTCATTTTGTACATGATTCTCTCAGATAGAACTCTAATGCTAGGAAATTCCACTTTCATGTCAATTGTCTCACTTAAGATGTTTGCTTCTTTTGAAAAAGATCTTTTTAGATTTCCAGCAGTATCAGGTGTAAGTGGTTCTCTGGGCCTGAAAAAAAATCATTATAATATGAAAAGCAGTTTGAAAGAAACCTTATCCTATGCCAGTGCCATTCACATGCTTTAAAGGATGTAAGTATGCTTTTGTGGTGGGAGTGAGGAGTCTGCTTTGCAGAACTAGAGAGCAGGTCTTTTTCTTTATATTTTTTAATTTGGTCTTTAGTTTACTGTTCTTAATTTCACTATTTCACTTTGTCAATCACAAGGATATTCTTTTGTAAGAAGGGATGTTTGCCTTCAGAGCATCTCCATGTTTCACTTGTTCTCAGCCTTGGCTCTGGTAGGAAAGTTGAATGCTGTAAAAATTCACACCAGAGACCACTCTTCTATCCAGTATGACACTCAAGCACTACTGTAGAAGCCTTTTGCTAAGGTGAGGCTTTGGTTGCTACTCCTTTTTGGGTGCTACTCCTTTTTGATCAGCTTGATGCCTCGGAAAGCCGGAATCACAACTCAGTAGCCTTGGTGCCTATGAAGCAGGGATCCTTTATTGCAGTGCTGGGCACACAGGGGATCGATCGCTCCCCCAAATGTGTGCGCCCATCAAAACCAAACTTCTCATATTTATACAGATTAACTCTACATATTCATTATAATGTCTAAGAAAAGGCAGGGTTATGCAAATTATTTCCAGGAAGTCATTTACATTAACTCCTCCCAGACAGAGCATGCTCAGTGACACTCAGGGGGTCTTCTGGTGGTCTTCAGGGATGAAGGCTGGACGTCTTCCTCTCTCTCAGCACATGCTCCTTACGGGTTTCTCCATGCTGATCTGGGCTCCCAACACCTGCACAGAGTAGTTAGTCTTTCACTGAAAACAAGATAGACTCTGACTTTTAATTGGTCATTAGTCTCATTATTTACGACTCCTCTGTCTCCTGCTTCCTCTGGTTTCAAGGCTGATGCACTATTATGGTTCAGTTTTGTAGCTGCTTTCATGAAACAGCTGATGTGATCACAGCCAAATTCTGCTAAAATTCAAAACTAAGCTATTCCTAAAAACACACCAATCCTTACTTCTTTATCTTCAAGGCTCTTACTGTTGCATTGTTATGGTTAAGTTTTGCTCTGCTCTCACAAGCAGCTTGCACAGTTACAGCTTTCTCTTAAACTAGCCTTTTCTCAAAACTATGAAAATTCTTCTACTAAAGTTGTATTAATTGTCTCTTAAGCTACACCTATATCAATCCACTCAGCATGATCACTTCTCACTGAATCAAGCTCCACAGAGGAGTAAAAGATCTGTGGCAGGGGGGTTGGAGCTCTATGATCCTTGGGGTCCCTTCCAACCCAGACCATTCTATGATTCTATAATTCTATGATCTTGCACTGACCTTTAGAAAATCTGGGAAGTAACAATGTAAAGGGATTTAAGTCCCTTTTTGTATTTAAAAACAAATGAATTAATAACAAACCAACTGGCAGCCACCCAGTAATACAGAAGGATACATAGAAAAAAGTAGTAGAGCTCCCTGGGGTTGGTACATTTGCTTTAACAGATTGCATTGTTACATGCAGCATCCCTTGGTAAGACAAAAGCAATTCTGTTTGACTAGTGCCCACCTGAAGAATTTAACTTTCTTACAAGGTGATGGGAAATTGTTGAGACCCAGAGCTATAAATGTTTTCTCTTGTTCCTCTGTTAGAATACAAAAATCTCTGCACTCAGGAGAAATGCTCAGAATGGTGCCTGTCTAAACCTTCATCTGAACAGGGCAATGGGAAATTGTCCCTGGGTGCACACAGATGGGTAATGCCAGAGCTTCAAAAGCCAAGGAGAGGATGGCAACGAACCATGCTCGTGAGGAACAGGCAGGCTAGCTGTCCTAGGAGCGGAGTCTTCCTTCAGACAGGTGCTCCTGTGGCATCAGAAGAGACCAGAGAATCTCCAGGGCCCCACTGAAACCAATGACTAAAGAGTACATGGGAACAAACTGACTCTGCAAGGCTGCAGTCTGGTCCAGAGAACTGCAGGCCGACTTGTGCATTGATTTTCCAAGCCTTTGGTTGGGCATGTGTTGAGTCACCTAATTTCTATCTGTGTTTATGACTCCTCTCTAGAGCTTCCTCCTGCCCAAATCCTAGTATATGCCAACAAGACAGCCTCTGAATCTAAGGCTGTAGTAAAATATCCAAGAATTAATTGCATTGCTTTTCTGCAGGGTGATGAACCAGTGCTTTTACATTCTTGGGTTTGACTCTTGCTTCCATTCTTTTCAAACTGATGGGTGGAACCATACATTTTCAGGGTGAAACCACTATTTGGAAAGCTTGTTTAATACAGGCAGGGCTTCATGCACATATGGAAGTAAATTCATGACAAGAGGTTGTTTACAAAGGGTGGAGTAGCCTATTTTCAGGCCTCCCAACTTTTCTAAGGGTTTTAAGACCTCTGCCTGTTATATATGCTATATATACATCTATAAAATATACCAACTCTATTGCACAGCTGTATAAGCAAGAATTTTCAGAGAGAGCTTAGTACTGGGCTGTTCCACAAATGCTCTGTGGAATTATAGCAGCTGCTGGGATTTAGTTGCCTTGGTATGCTGCATTGGTTTTTAGGACTGCCCATCAAGTATGTTCATTGTCCCATCTGCAGACATGCCAGCAGTGCTTCGTTGGCTTTTGGGTAGGGTAATTCTTCTAGACCAGAATTTAGAATTTAAGATGCTGATAAATAATAGCCACACAACAGGCAAAACTGTGCCTGCTTGCTATAGCTAGTGGCTTTCTTTTCTTTCTCAGTGGATTTTTCCCTTAAAGGCACTGACCTGACATGGAGAATCTGCTCATTGTTTGTCTCCCTGTAGCACCCAGGAGCTTCACCAGAGCCCAAGGCCTGCTCATGCTAGGTGACATCTTTGCAATCTTGTGAGGTGTTACAGGAGCATAAAACAAACACAGGCTCTGCAGAGGAATGGAAGGGGTGCAGGGATGTGTGAATTAGTGTTTAAAAACATAATCTCTAATGGCTTTTACTGCTGGTAGGCTTTATATTGCAGGCTTACTTCTTGCTCTCTCTTTTTTTTCAACTCTGAAAGCAGAAAGATGGGCTGTCTTTCTAACTTACAGTGCAGCTGGCCCCCATATATCAGCATGTTACTTAAATACCAGGGTACTAATGATATGTGACACCAGTGGAAAACAAGAAAGTTGAGGCCAGCATTTTTGGCACATCTTTTCCTACTGTATCCTTTGGAAGAGCAGCCAGTGAATGAATCGAGTTGCTGTAACTCCCCCTTCTCCAAGTTTTTGAATTCTATTATATGTGAGAGGTTTAATAAATGCTTGACTGTATGGAAAGCTGTGTGGGATTCACAGATTGCCTCCCTCTCTGGTTTGTTTCATACACTGAGGAGTCACAGGCCCAGCTTCCACATGTTTTAACTAGCTGCTTCCAGTCAGTGACTGTGGTGCCCGGCAGACAGCAACACGCAATCACAGCATTGTAGAGGTTGGAAGGGACCTCCAGAGATCATCGAGTCCAACCCCCCTGCCAAAGCAGGGTCCCTAGGACAGGTCACAGAATCATAGAATGGTCTGGGTTGGAAGGGACCCCATGGATCATAGAGCTCCAACCCCCCTGCCACAGGCAGGGCCACCAACCTCCAGGCCTAGAGCTACACAAGGTTGCCCAGGGCCCCATCCAACCTGGCCTTGAACACTTCTAGGGACGGGGCATCCACTGCTTCTCTGGGCAGCCTGTTCCAGCCCCTCACCACTCCTTCTGTAAAAACCTTCCCCCTAATATCTAATCTAACCCTTCCTTCCTTTAGTTTTAATCCATTCCCCCTTGTCCTGCCATTATCTGCCCTTTTAAAAAGTTGAATCCCCTCCTGCTTATAAGCTCCCTTCAGGGACTGGCAGGCTGCAATGAGGTCCCCCCAGAGCCTTCTCTTCTCCAGGCTGAACAAGCCCAGCTCCCTCAGCCTCTCTTTGTAGGGCTCCAGCCCTCTAATCATCCTTGTGGCTCCTCTGAACCCTCTCCAACAGTTCCACATCTTTCTTGTATTGGGGGCCCCAGATCTGGACACAGGACTCACAGGTCGGCATCCAGACGGGGCTGGGATATCTCCAGAGAAGGAGACTCCACAACCCCCATGCGTATCTAGTGTTGAAGAAGCATAAAGAGATCAGATAATATTTCTAAATGACATTCTACATCCAATATCTCCTGCAAGTGACTCCATCTTGATGGTCTTCCAGGCTTATAATCAGGACAAAATTCACATGCAGCCTGTAACACAGCTTGGAAACATGTCCTGTGAGCTCTCAAGTGCATGCCCCTTCTGACCTGACCGCAGCCCTCTTCGTAGAAGATTCTTCGTAGAATCACAGAATCATAGGGGTTGGAAGGGACCTCCAAGAGATCATGGGGTCCAACCCCCAATTCTATATGAATTTCAGGTGAAGCCATTTTATTAGGTGAAATCACACAGATTATATTTTATTTATTATATTTTATTATATTAATTACTGCAAACGTGGCCAGCTAAAAAACTGCTAATTGTGGTCACACACACTGTTCACACCCTATTGATTGGTTAGTAATTATAACAAGTTCTGATAAGCCTATCTTATATCTAAATATCATTAGTTTACCTTTAATGCCTAAAAGTATCCACACCGCTTTGACCATCTTATTATGGTTGGTTCTTAACCTGTTCTGTTACTCCCAAGCACCTTCCCATAACTGCTTCTTGGTTTAGGGCAGCCTGTACCCCTATCAACAAGGCCGCTGTGTTTTGAGAATGGGATTATTAGGATCCTCAGAGCATGAGTAACTTCTCCTCTCTCATGGGAACAGAAGAATATTGTCAGGGCCTAAATCTTGGGAGAAGAGAGCTAGGCTGCCAGCAGGCCTGCTGTCTGCCCTGACAAGTGATAACAGGAGAGGAAAAGCCTGTGTCAAAGTGAGAGCTGCAGCCTGCACCCTGCGCTCCTTTCGGTACAGTTTTAGGTAGCCTTGGGTACCCAGGTTTAAAACCCTTCTGTGCCAATTGTCTTCTGCTCAGAGGAAGCTCAAATTCAGCCTGAAGGTCTGGCATGAAGAAAAAAAAAACCAAAACAGGGGAGCCTTTCTTCTCCTACATGAGAGAGGCAGGTTTTCCCTAAGAGCCGGGCGAGTTAAAATAAATACCGCAGCGCCTAAGCCAGCACACAGAAGAAGGAATGGCTGAGCTGCAGCATGTGTGCAGCAGCAGCAGCCCTGCATTCCTGTCATCACACATTCCCAAAGCATAACAGTGAGAGAAACATGAGCCGAAACTGGTTTAAGGGGTGCTGTAATTAAGCCAGGATTACTACCAGGGTATAGCACAACCTGATAGCGTTCTGGAGTTAGGCTGGACACTTGCTTGTGATAAGCTCTGAAACTTTTGTGTGTGTGTGTGTGTTGTTTTAATATTGGGAAGGTTTTTTCACTTGCACCTTTGACCTTGGGATTTTTTTTCCTTCTCATTTTGGTGGAGTTTCTGAAATGCTCTCTCCAAGGAGAGAAGGTTGTCTGAGCAAGCCCAACTTCTTCCTTGCCAATAAACCCATTGAGTGAGGCTGCCTTATTTTGTGACCTGGACCACAAGCAGAGATTACAAACCCTTGGCTTCTCTTGCATATTTGAGTAACAGCAAGTACTAGTGAGAGGTGACAAATTAATAGTGTTAGTGTCACAAGTCTGAGGGCTGCTGTGGGAAAGGGTGTGCTGGACCATGAGTTTTCTGGTTTGCTCTTGCCAATAAATCCAATTACAAAGACCTGGGAGGGAAAACTAGTATTCCTACAGCCAAAGAGAGTTGCAGCCTGTTGCCAGACCTCCTTAACCAGTAAGGGATTGCACGAAACCATCTTTTTTAGTCTGAGTTCTGCACACTTGTTAATACAGAGGCACAGGAATCCATGCATGAAAACAGTAAGTTTATGCAGTGAACCATTTCCCCCCTTCATAGATTTCTTCACATTAGAAATGCAGGTAAAGTAGTTTCTCTGGAAGGCTGTTATGACAATCTGTAGATCTAATAATGTGACATATTGCCAAGGTCTGTGATGCTGTGCCTGAGTTTGGTGGTTTCCCCAGTGATGTTCTCTCATCAGTCAGAAAATGACCTCCTGCTCCCTGTCTTCACTGACTGCCAGTGACTGTGGCCTTTGTTAGAGCAAAGTCCCTCCCATGTCCCAGTAATACCAGGGCTATTTGTAGTCTGTGACCAAAGCTGGGGCCCAGGATAGGACCCTTAGCATAGAACTGCAGGGACAGAAGCCAGGAGGCTTTGTGCCAAGCACTCGGCATCCTGACCACAGTGGTTCTTCTGGTGATGTGGGTGCTTGTCAGGCACCACCTCAGCTGACAGCAATAAAGCCATTTTCATTTCCTCCCTGTGAGGTAGCCAGTCGACTGTGTGCAACAGGCAAGGTATTGACAGGATAGGGGAGAACCCAGGCTTTGAATGCATAGTTTGAGAGATGGTGAGTTTAGAGGTGCAGCTTGTCTTAGCAAAGGTGGGGGGGGGGGCATTGCTTTCCTCTGTGCATGTCCTATTAGTTTGCCATTTTTATTTTAGTGTTTGGCTTGCATGCTTGTTTCATGTGAAAACCTCATGCTGTCAGTCCCCAGCCAGTCATGCTGAGGTGCTGACCCCAGCCCACCCTGCTACCAAAACCTGCTGCTCTCCCCTATGGAAACTTGGTTGTCATGTTTCCATAGCCTTGACTGAAACTTGAAATACCACATTACATGAGAGCAGTTACCATGTATGCACACATGCACAAGCACACACAAGAAATATATATACATACACACACACAGAGAGCTCACCACATCATACTCTGTTACATCTTTTTCAATTGATGAAAAACAAGCCTAAGCTTATGTAATGGGAGCAGGGACCTTTGAGTTTTAACAGTGTATTTGCTGCTGGTTTCCCACACTCCTGAGTCAGTAATATCCTTTTCTTTTTGTCATTTCCCATCAATAAAATGGGAACAGACCTGCTTAATAGGTGAATGTTTGTGAAGATCAAATGCAGTAGATCTCCTTAGTCATATTTGTTTTATGGCTTTGTGAAAAGCTAACAGAGAAGGTTTTCAGAATCTAAGGTATTGAATTGCTTCCCCAAAAGCCTTTGAGCTCCCTGTGACTTTGGACTGAAGTAGGGTTGGGATTGAAAGCTTGAACATGGAATAATCCTGTCTTACCTAAGTCTCTTTTCTGAAATTTGTAATGTTAAACCAGTGCCTTGGCAATGACTACTACTACCTTGCTAGTTCCTGATAAGCAACTGTTAGGTTAAAAGGGAGGCAGGATGCCTATTTTTACTTTAGTTCAGACTTTTTCCCCAAGATCTCCATGCTCTATTCATCCAAGCCTCACCTCTTCCTCTAGTCATTCAAGAAAGAGATGGTACCACTTGAACTTTAAATACCAAGTGATAAAAATAAATGCTTTATCTGATGTTCAACAGAAAGCTTCTGAATCAGTGCTATCCCTTAGTTAAAAAATAAGCTGGGGGTGAATACCAGCAAACCCCCCCAAGAAACACAACACCAAAAAGCTGTGAAAGCATCTCCTTTCCCTCTTCATCACTGATAGCAAGTGATCAGGTTCCCATCAGTTCAGGTTCTACTTGTATTTTCCCTCATTCCCAGCAACCTCCAGCAGATTCTTTCCATATTTCTTTTTACAATTAGGTAAAAGTTTACCAACTTGTCACAGGTAGGCAAAAATATTTGGGAATTAAAGCAGAATTTCCAAAAGTTTCAACCAAAGAAAACTATGATCAACACCCCCAGGGACTGCAATTCCACCACCTCCCCTGGCAGCCTGTTCCAATGCCTCAGCACTATTTTGGTGCTTTTCCTAATACCCAATCGGAACCTCTCCTGGGGCAACTTGAGACCATTTCCTCTTGTCCTGTTGCTGGTCACTAGGGAGAAGAGGCCAACACCAACCGCACCCCAGGCTCCTTTCAGGTAGTTGTAGAG
>VZTU01010584.1:0-17950 GCA_013400835.1 Zapornia atra | reverse complement strand
TGCCTCCCATGGAATCTTATCGATCAGATAAGCCCTATGGAAGTCTAAGATGCTTGTTCTGCTGTCTCCCTTTCTTATTTCTCCTAGTACTACGAATTGTATCGGCTCACGATCACTACGGCCCACATGTCCTCCAACCTTCACATCACCCACTAGGACTTCTCTGTTTACAAACAAGTCCAGCAGGGCACCTTCCCTGGTTGGTTCACTCACCAACTGGGTCAGGAAGTTGTCTTCCAAACATTCCAGGAACCTGCTAAACTGCTTCCTCCCTGCTGTATTGTACTTACAGGAGACATCCGGTAAGTTGAAGTCCCCAATAAGGATGAGGGATAATGTATCACCAGGGACAATACCCAAGGTCCTTAGGACTGTGAACTAGTCCCTTGAAATTCCCAAGCTACCTGTCACTAGCACATTTAACAGTCCTCTTTGTCCTGGATCAACAACTAAGACCAAACAATAATGATGTTAGAAGTCACGATTTGCAGGGGAAAAGGTGCTTAAAAGACAAACGCCTGGTAAGTACATTTAGTCTATCAGAGGTCATCCTCAGGATTTGATTAACCTTCGATTTCCAGAATATGCAAGTGTGAACTACAATAGTCTTCTTTTGCCTGTAAGACCTAGTTCCTCTCAAATGCACAAGAATGATGATAGAAGAGATCTAACAGGTTCTGAGACCTGCTAGAAAAACATTTGCAAGCATGACTTGTGGCCTTACACAAATTTTCATGCTCATCCTACAATTATCCTCCTGGACACTGCAAAACAGGTCAGGGTCAGGCAATGATTCTAAAAAGGACTTCTCTAGAGATGCCCAACAATTCTTTCATTCTGAATTTTACTATGTAATAAATATACAGACAAGAGTGATTGCATTTTGCTTGAACATATGAACAATTATGTGTCCTTTGGGCTTTACTCAAATAATGTAAGAAATCATCTTGGAATTTGGATGAAAGAGATACCCACTGTGACTGGTGGAAATATACCTATTGGCTAAATTGATGGAAAATGTGTAAAATAGTGCAAGCATTGCTGACCAGAAAATGCCCTTGTTAAGTGCTTTTGCATCAGAAGCCAATGCACATAATGTGTGTCTTGTGAACAGCTGACATTCAAGAACAATTGGCCAGATAGATGTTAAGAGTAGAGAGCAATAGCAGTAGTATCTCCATGTCTTGAAGCTTCGTTATCTGCTTGGCTGCCTGTTTCCTTGATTTACATGAGAGAAAAGTTTCCTTTATGTCCTCACAAATTTGGCTCTATGGTCCTCTGTCCTTCAGAGAGCACACATGCCTCTAACTTTCTGAATGCACAGAAATGTGAGGAAGAGCTTTCTCCAGATCTTTGACAGTAGCCCAATAACTTCGGCTAACACTACTGGAATAAAATTGGAAGGTCTCTGATGTTCCCCTGGGAAAGGCTCTTAACTCACTGCTATGCTTTGTGAAATACTGTTCCCCCAGGCCACCCGTGTTTCTTTGCTGCTGCTGTTCTTACCAGTGGCTGTCCAAGGTCTCCAGAGGGAGCAGCAAGGAATAATATAAATCTTTGGCAGCTGCTGGGTCTTCATGTTCTTAAGATCTGTGTCAGACTGCACTGTGACTAATAGTCAAATCCATCTAATAGGTTTCATACCTCAGGACCCAGACAGGAGTCCTCCAGGATAGATTCACGGCTGAAGTCTCTGGCAGCAGCAGTAGGACTAGGGAGATAAAGCTGCTCCCATCACCGTGTGAAGTAGTTCTGGTTTACATTACTTTAGCCTTCTACATAAGGAAAATCCCAGAGGAAGCATGAGGGAAATCACACAGCTGAGGCTTTTCCTTTCCATTTTGGCAATGCCCAGTCCTTACATGAGCCCCTACAAAGCTGTGGCTGCCAGAACAAATTAGAAGAGGCGAGAGGTGACCTTAGAGGTGATGCTGGGTTTGTCTGAATTCTACCCATCCAGTTTTCAAAAAGAATGTCAGCAAGCAGTGTTCCCAAGTATCTGAAACCAGACAGAACAAAACTGTGGAAAATGTATTATGGAGAACCCTTATGTGCTACTAGAGGATTGGATTAGATGACCTAATGGGACTTAACCATTTCTGATTTCTTTGATTTACATTTCCAAATGCTTTGGTCCCTGAGGGAGAACAGTGAAAAGGAGTTGACATGATCAAATAGTTAGTAACACTGCTTTTTTAACTTTAACAGAATATTTTTCAGTAACTGTTTGCCAGATATGTAAAAAATGCCACAGAGCTGTGTATATTACGCTGTGAAATATTAATGCTGGCTGAAAGTGCAAGGCTGATGCTGGAACTAAGTAAAAAACTGTGCCAGTGAAAGCTAAGATGACAAGTTTTATTTTAATTTAATAAAATCTGAAGGTAGTACTGTGGAAATCTGGCCAAGCTTGCCTGGCAGGCTGCCTTAAAGGGAGTCATTGATAGTCCCCTTCCCTTTTACTTTATTAGGTTTGCCATTTTCCCCCATTTAACATAAAAAAAGTAATTTCCCAAATAGCAGGATTCCTCAGTTGTTTTATCCTGCTCATCTCACATCCACATTTTATACAGCATTTCATTGAAATTAGGGTCCCTAAAACTCGCAGCATGAACAATCTTCATTTTACTAAAAGATTTCTTTCCTAAATTCAATATGATACTGAAAGTCAGAAGCACCGTTTAATTACATGCCACTATGGAGAGGTGAATAGAGAGTAGTAAATACTCTTGAGACCTTGAGGGGACATTTATAAAAATGTGGGGTTTAAGATTTGCTTTTTTGCTGTGCTTTTTTTCCTTCTGTAAAGTTGTAGGGCTAGGAGACTATCAAACTGGAAGGTAGATTAAAGATCATTTGTTAAAAAGCAGTCTTATGATCAACTAGTCAATAGTGTTCTGTATAGTTTTTTTAGCTACGAAACCAGCAGTAAAAATTATCAGTAATACTAATCCAGAACAATCAGGTAAAAAAATATTTTAGTACTTGTTCATGTCTTACTCGACGCTCTTTGTTATATTTCATCTAAGACTTGCAGCACCTTCCCATCCAATGATGCTGATGTTACTCATAAGTTTGTTCCAGAGATTTACAGCTTCCTGCAAGCCTCAGCTGTATTACAGATTTATTTTCTATAAGTCAGCAGTTTCTAATCTACCTCATACTTAGAGCATTCACTCCAATATCTGCTGTATTTTTTCCCATCCTAGAATACACACATTCCTTCTGAGGTTCCAATTAGGAGCATTGTTTCCCTTAAGTAAGGACACTTATGTGGATGTGCTTAATTTCTCCCTTTTCAAATGCTCTACCCTAGAAAGTCATAAGAACCATGTAAGACAGTGAAATATTTGGGCAAGTATTATCCAGAACAGCTTGTTCTGGATGCCATCTCCAAGCAATTGGAAGAGAAGAAGGTCATGAGGAGTAGTCAGCATGGATTCACCAAGGGGAAATCGTGCTTGACGAATCTCATAGCCTTCTACGATCTCATAACAGGCTGGGTAGATGGAGGGAGAGCAGTGGATGTCATCTACCTTGACTTCAGCAGGGCCTTTGATACTGTCTCCCATGACATCCTGATAGCAAAGCTGAGAAAGCATGGGATAGATGAGTGGACAGTGAGGTGGGTTGAGAATTGGCTGTCGGAACGAGCCCAGAGGGCTGTGATTCGTGGAGCAGAATCTGACTGGAGGCCTGTGACTAGTGGTGTTCCCCAGGGCTCGGTGTTGGGTCCAGTCCTGTTTAATATCTTCATTGACGACCTTGATGAGGGAATAGCATCCACCCTCAGCAAGTACGCCGATGATACAAAGCTGGGAGGAGTGGCTGACACGCAGGAACACTGCGCTGCCATCCAGCAAGACCTGAACAGGCTGGAAAGCTGGGCAGTTAGAAACCGGTTGAAGTTCAACAAAAGCAAGTGTAAAGTCTTGCACCTGGGAAGGAACAACCATTTGTATCAGTACAGGCTGGGGGATGACCTGCTGGAGAAGAGCTCAGTGGAGAAGGACCTGGGGGTCCTGGTAGATGACAGGTTGGCCATGAGCCAGCAGTGTGCCATGGTGGCTAGGAGAGCCAATGGGATCCTGGGGTGCATCCGGAGGAGTGTAGCCAGCAGGTCAAAGGAGGTGATCCTCCCCCTCTACTCTGCCCTGGTCAGGCCCCACCTGGAGTATTGTGTCCAGTTCTGGGCTCCTTGGTTTAAAAAGGACAGGGATCTCCTGGAGAGAGTCCAAAGAAGGGCTACAAAGATGATTAGGGGCCTGGAGCATCTCCCCTGTGAGGATAGGCTGAGTAAGTTGGGACTCTTCAGCCTTGAGAAGAGAAGACTTAGGGGGGACCTAATTAAAGTCTATAATTATCTTAAGCAGGGGATGCAGGGGGAATTGGCCAGCCCCTTTTCGGTGGTCTGTGGGGACAGGACAAGGGGCAACGGCTGCAAGTTGGAGCACAGGAAGTTCCGCACCAACATGCGGAAGAACTTTTTCACAGTGAGGGTGACAGAGCACTGGAATAGGCTGCCCAGGGAGGTGGTGGAGTCTCCTTCTCTGGAGATATTCAAGACCCGTCTGGACACCTATCTGAGTGATATGTCCTAGGGAGCCTGCTTTGGCAGGGGGGTTGGACCCGATGATCTCTTGAGGTCCCTTCCAACCCCTACGATTCTATGATTGTTGAACCTCTTTCACAGACTTTTACATCATCCTATCACCCTTTTTCTTTAATATCCTTTGGAAAAATCCACTCGCACAAAGCAGTGCACAAATGCCTTATACTTTAACCAACCCTTGAGAAAGTGATAATTACGGTCCTCATTCAAGTGGATTTTGTTGCTTGGAAAGTGCATTCCAGAAAAGCATATAAAAGAACGTGTGATGGCATTTTAAAGTCTGTGGACAATCCCTAGTAGCAAATGAGGAGGAAGCAAACCTGCACGCTACAGCCTGGAGTATTGCTCCAGTCACTTGTTTGGCAGCTGTAGTAAATTGAGTAACTGGAATGGCTGAATCAATTTGTTCATACTGTGAATTCATTAAGACTCAGAAGACAGCCTGTGGGCAGGGTCCTCTGTCCTGTGAGGTTTGATATGTTTATTCATATTGATGAATTCACCAATGGTGAGTGATTTTACTATTCATTGCAATTGTTCTTTGTAATAAAAAATAATGTGCTTCCTCAAATATTTCACTTTGTTTCAGTTATCCAGGATGTGTAGATTTAATAAGCATTTACAACATTGATTCCAATCTGGATGAAAATCCTTACAACCAAAATTGAACCATTGCATGGCATTATCTCTCTGACATCATGATACATGCTGTATTGAACCTTGCAATGCTTCATAGCCAACATAATGGGATGACACAGCTGAAATTGAATAAGGAACAGACTTCTTATAATTAAATTGCAGCTATCAGTGTGAATACCATCTATCTAATACACAGAACACAAAGTGAATGGAAGCATGCAAACGTGTTTGTAATGTTTACAGCAAACCAATTAAGAGTTCAGGTTCCCTATTAGCAGCAATATCACTCATCTATTCAAGCCATCCGCAACTTCCTTTGGTGTTCTGCAATCTGACTTCACTCAAGAAAGGGCTCTCTATCTGGTTTTACCCATATCAGCCAGTAGCAAGTGATCTAAGTTTTAATTAAAATACTTTACTTTCCAGTAATTTTAAGAAAATAGACCCTTAGTAAGTATAAATTGTCATAACTTTGCTGATATCAGTAAAGATTCCTAGTATATGAGAACTTGGCCCAAGTTTTGGCCCAAGAACTTGGCACAACTTTTAAATTACAGGTTTTAGACCTTCTACCACTATGATCAAAATCTAGCCTATGTAAAAAGCAATTTATTTTCCACTGTAGCCATGAGATCATTTATAACAATTGCATCCTTCTGTTCTTCCCCCACAAATGTATACAAATAAGTCCTGCCTCAGAAAAGAGGCAAATTAATATCTTCAATTATTTGGAAGAAATAACAGATATCACCAAAAAACAGGCAGACACAACTTTTGATAATGCAGAGGTACTTGATCTGATCAAGAATATCCAATCTGAAAGGATGTTGTGGTTCCACCACAGTTAACTAAGTCCTTCTCCAGGGGGATGGGAAGGAGAATGGGCAGAAAAATACAAACCTCAGGGCTGTGATAAGGACAGTTTACAGAAGCAGCACAGGGAGAGGGAAACAACAGGACTTATGACAGAATACACGAAGAGTGACAACACAAAGAACTCTACCAGCCCAAGAACAACCAGACACTCAGCCCACATTCAGAACATCCAGGAGCAACCCCTCCCTGCCCAGCCCCTTTTATGGGGATCATGATACCAGGTGGTATGGAAAACACCCTTGGCCAGCTCAGCTCACCTGTGCGGGCTTCTTGGGGAAATTAACTCTGTCCCAGCCACAACCAGGACAAAGGTTCACTTTTATTACCTCTATTTGTGGGAAGTCAAGGTATCTTGGGAACTAGGTATTTTTTGTGCCCTGACAATCCATAGAGAGGTGCAATATACTGACTGTCATACATTTATTATGGGGACATATTAAGTTTCCTGTAATAACCATCTAGATCTTTTATGACTAATAATTTCACCTTGAAATTAAAAAAAAAAAAAAAGGGAAGAAGAAACCAGACTGTCTTCCATTTTAAACAATGCTGAGATATGTTAAAAGCAACTATTTTTATGCAAGAGAAAGCAAGGACCTTAATAGAATTTCTGCACACTCGATGAAGTCCTGGATTCAGCTTTTAGTTTGCATCATATAACTGAATGCGAATATATTTTGCAGATTATCAGTTCAAATGATCCACTTGTTTGGCTTTATAACTGGGATGATGGGAATGTACCTTATTTTTTTTCTTTTCCTTTTAAGCTATAATTGTATTTAAGATAGTCCCTTAATAAGAAGAATGATTGTTTAGCACTGATTTCCAAATTATTTGCGATCTATTTATCTCAAAATGTGAAAATGATAAAAACAAGAACTTAGTAATTACAATAGAGAAACTACTTATAAAAAAACCCTCCAAAAAACCCCACACTTTGTAGGTTGAATTGTAGTAAAATAGGCATTATATTTTTCCAGATATGCTACACAACTGTACATTTCAGGAAATGGATCTGACAAGCCATTTTGTTACTTTTTCCCAGCAATGTAAAATTGTCTAGTTTATCCTTTGCTAGATTAAAAATTCATTCTTTCACGAGCGTACTGTACAGTAGATACTTGGAGGATGACAGCTGAAGAGGGAGACCCTCTAAAAATGTAATTCATGTGGCAGATGCAAGGCAGTTTATTTACACAAATTATACATGAACATGGATTAAACTAAACAGTTTGGAAAACAACTTTAAATTGCCAAGTGCATCAACTGACTTTTTACTCCTCAGAAGTTTTTGAACAGATATAATCACAGATAACTCCAGTCATATCGGAATGTTCAAAAGGTTTCCTTAATAATTAATAGTTAATTTGAGAATAACAGAAAATTGAAGACATTACATCCATCACATCTGCTGATTTATTTTTCCTGTATCTAGACATAATTGTATTTGTTTTTCTATATAACCAAGGAGTCTGTTAATTTCTCCTACCCTTATTCCACTACCCTATATATTTTCAAAATCCATCTAACTCTTCATGTTCAAGTCTAGAAACATTCATGATGAAAAAAATGAGAGCTTCTATAACGATTCTTTAAAGGTTTTGATATTTTTTATTTTATTGTGTATATGCAATGAGTTCCACATTAATCATAAACTTGCATCTTTAAAACATGCATCTTTAAACATGATGTTTTAATAAACTAATAACAATGAGTTATATACAGAACACAAAGAATGTGGCATGTAAGTAATAATTATTCTTGTGGCATTTTGCAAAATGGTTTCTGCAAAATGTAAGAACTGTGCTGTAAACTCTTTTGCCTAGGGAGCCTTATTAAACCCAAATGATTCAAAAGCATGTATACGATGTGTCTGGGTTGGTTACTTTAGACAATTTAGCAATAGGAGCATCATGATATGTTGAACTGGACATTCATTAGTTCATGTTAATGTGAGGTTTTCAGCTGCTACAGCTTAGAGATATACTACTAGTGAGGAATATCTCTTCTTGAACAGAGACAGAGAGGCTTTTTTTCTAGCCCTGGCTAAGCAAAGGTTCATGAGACCTGCCTGCCATTCCAAACTATCCTCACTATGTGCTTGATTTTACTTAAAACCTGTATAAATTTTTTATCCGTATGGAACAAGTATCGCTGGGGAAAATGGGCAATTCTACCCTAGTGTTATCTTTGGATGTACTAAGCCGATTTCCCAGCTGGTGCAAGTTAAGTTATGGCAGTTATATTAAACGATGCCAATATACACTAATTTAGAATGAGTTCCTTCATCATTAACAAGAGTATTTTAGGAAACCAATTTAGAACCATACATTATGTAGATTCTGTTCTCTACTCATCATTTCCCATCTGATATTTGATTAGGATATCGATTTCCTCTTATTAAAAAAAAATTTAAAAAATCAAACCACTCACCTCCTTTTACCCTCTATATCCTACAGCTGCAGAATTCCACCTGGATTAGCAAATTGATTTATTGATAATAAACACATTGATCTTCTTTGCCCTTCTCCAAGCTGAGTAGCTCCAATTTCTCTATCTCCACTTTTTCCTCCACAGAAATTTTTAATATTAGCTCCTCTGTACTACTGACACCATTTTTGTGGTTACACTCTTCAAAGACTCATCTACTGTTTTTCAATGTTAAATTCTTCTAAATGGCTTTCCAGTATGGAACAAGACATAAGTGTTCATGCTGATGTCAACAAAGTCTCCCTCCTTGTTGAAGTGCTAAGATAAACAGGTCAATACAAAAGATATGATCCATCAGTAGACTTTATGAAACACTTCTGAAAGGGCAGGATTTGTCTAAAATAAAATCTCTGGGATCCAAGACAGCTCTATGGATAAATGTCGCTGTAGATTGGCTTACTTGGTTGCAAGAAATGTTATGTTACACATCCAACCAGGTGTTACTAGCTGATGGTGATGACAACATCAGAAGAAATTACTGGAAATTTACTTTATTTAGTATAAAACCCACAACCATGTAAAATCAAGGTCCAAGACACAGAACAAAATTTAGACACTCCATTAGAAAGACAGTCTATATACAAAACACCCAATATTTCAAAATACTATGTTTTCAATGCTGCTCATCATGATTAAACATTCATATCTCTGTAGCACCTAGAGATCAGCTGGGTTACAATTCCAGTTGTGGTACAAACTAAGTGACACTCCTTTGACAAAGACCTAAGAAGAGCTGTTTCATAGCAATTTCTAGGATTTCATGATTTGCTTTCATTATGCATGGGACAAAAGTGAGATCAAGAAAATGGCACTACATCAAAATGTCCACTGAATGTGCATGGAGTTACTGTAGGGGATGTGGGGATGCTAGATGTTGTGGTGACAATAAGTCACATTCCTTCTCATAAGTACAGAGGTCCTCTCCCCCTTTTCTTGCTATTTCCTTGTTTTGGACATGCCAGAGTGATGTTCCATCCACTCCTCTCCACTTTCTACAGATTTTCACCAAAAGTGAAACATTTTGACATTGATGAATCATAGAATCATAGAATCATAGAATCATAGGATGGGGGATAGTTTGGAGACCCATTGCCTAAAAAAAAACCCCACCATTGGAAAGGCCATGACAACTGATCATGGCCTAAAAATGGAAAGCACCTGTTTCTTTCAGCATGAAATGCTGAAATGGTTACTTCAGACTCTTTGTGAATATATTTTTTCACAGTTTAATGTTAACGGAGATGATAATAATATAGCCAATCATGTTCTGTAAGAGTCTTATCAAATCCTGTGAATAACAAGGAAAACCACCTTCCATCTTTTGGATAAATCAACAGGTTTTAATAAGCGTGGAGTGAAACAATGAGATCTAGCAAGTGGATACCAAGAAACTAGGTGTTTCATGGCTAGAGAAACTTTCACCTTTATGGATCTCTGTCATGGTTTAACCCCAACTGACAGCAGAGTACCACGCGACTGCTCAGTCAGTCCTTCCACTGTGGTGGGATAAGGAGGAGAATCAGAAGACAAAGATAATACTTGTCAGTTGGGATAAGACAGTTGACTGCGACAGCAAAGGAGGAGGAAAATGACAACAACAATACTTAGAATACTTAGAAAAATGGGTGATACACAATAAAATTTACTCACCCCATGATATGACTCCTACCCAGCCAGCTCCCTTTATATGCTGAGCATGATGTCATATGGTAAGGAAAACCTATGTTAAAAATTAAATAATTCAGTATTTTCATTTTGTCAAATGTAGAAACTCCTCAGAAATCTTTTGCTGTGCTGAAAAAACTTTTCAGCAGTAAAATATCTGAGAAACTTAAATTGTCTTGTAAATATGGAGAAAAAATGCATACACCAGAAAAGAGGGAAAGGGTTTATGTTTATCCTCTTTTGAGCATTACTTCAGGAAATGTCTAACATTTAGGAAGACATTTCTAATTTGTTTAAATCCCAGTGAAGTCAATGGAACTCTTCAGCATATAGTAAATGCTTTTGTCTCCAAGGACATGTTTTCCCTATGCATTTTCCTAAGGACAGTAAATCTGGCAGAGTCACTATGTCATATTATTTAATTTGGATGGAAAGATTACTACCTTCATTATAAAAGGCTATATTCTTTGACAATATGACATTACAGTGTGAATTAAGCACATGCTTAATGGCTTTCCTAAACAGCAATTATTCCTGAATGAGAGTCAATATGATTTCCGGTTTGTGTTTGTCCCATCCACAAGAAAGACTTCATTACTTTTGATGTATGAGATACGAACATGAATTGCAGATTTTGACTTCAGGATGAGTATCAGGATTTGAGCAAATTTGGGATGGAAGGTTTTACAGATTTTAAAAATCCATTATGTCACTCTTCACAGTAAGATCACAAGAAGAAGAATGATACCACAGAGGAATGAACTTGCTGAACTGGAAAGATGTAAATATTTAGTGTGGATAAGTGAGTGTAACATAGGTGACATGGCAGTATTCTCTCAGCATCAGAGATTTTAGAGTATCAGTTAAGGAAACCAAGTTTTCAGATCCTAAGAAGCATACAACTGAAACTGAAAAACAAGAATAAAAGGTTAAAAAAGTCTAGAAATGAAAATACTAGTGAAGGAAATGAGATGCATAGCATTGCAGAAACATAAAGTTACATTCTCACAGGCAGCAGGACAGAGAAGTAAACTTCCATTTTTATCCCCGAATCTCTTATTCTGAGATATAACACCATGTAGAAATGTGATAATATTTCTCCGTGGTTTTCCTATAGATGACATTTTAGCTTCTCCAAGAGCAATTAGAATCAGACTTTATGCAGAATATTCTTTAATGTATTTGTTATGAATCACATCATTAGAGTCTATGGGCTATCTCACAGTTAATGTGAAACAACACACTGATGCTAACATTTGCTATAGTTCTTTACTCATTCTCAGTATAGAACTTCATGATTTCTAGTAATGTTTCCAGCATTTGCTACTGTCTTCACTATTCTAAAAATAAACCCCATATCTGGTCCTTCAATTCTACTTGTGATTTCACCTAGGAAAGTATGAAAACATGACTCTGTTACAGCCTACAGGTGTGCGTGTGCGTGCACACACACACACACGCAGAAGTATTGCAAAACATCTTTTGTGTCTGTGAGTGCATGGGAATCGGATGCTTTTTGCAGAAAGTGAAGATTTATGCAATGCAGGGCTTTTATTCTGGCCTTGTTATAATAATGATAGGTTATTCTGCTGATAACAGAAATGTCTGAAATTTTAAAAAAAATCAAGGATCTTCTGCTGAATCAAAAATTTACCTTAAAACATTGTTGCAACTGAGGACGGCTTGTCTGTTCAACCTGGGATGCTTCTTTCTCTAGTGCCTCCAAGCCTAGTGCTTTTGCCCATGATCACAAGATTCTTTATCTTTCTTAGATCCAAACCTCTTGTTATATATTGATCTACAAGACAGTATTTGTTAACAAGTTTGCATCTACTGCAATGTGTCAGCAGAAACGTCTTTGTCACTAGAGGGCAGCCATCATCTTCTGGAGAGCCAAGAGAGCTTGTCATGGAAATCAAGTTCTGACTGGAGTCGCAGAGGACACGATTCTGGATCAGTGGGCTGTGTCTCAGCTGTACTAATTTTCAATAGAAGTAATTAGCAGCATTGCGGATTCTTATCTAGGGATCAAATGATGGCTGGGTGATTCAAAGACAGAATATGAAGACTTGTGAGTGTAGACTGACCAATGATTTTAAGAACCAAAATCTGGAGGTTACTGAATCTAAAGAATCAAAAAAAAAAANGAAAAAAAAAAAAAAAAAAAAACAAAAAACCCAAAACAAACCCTCCTACATTTCCCAGGGGAGGAAATTTCAGAGCAGGTAATGAAATGGGAGAGTTAAATGTGGCCACAATGCTACTGAAAGCCCTACACCATTATATGCCTCCCGTACGATGGACAAACGGAGAATTTTGTGTGGGTGTGTTTGCTTTCTGCTGCTTCGTGCCTTTTGCTGACCATGAGTTGGTATAAGTTGGTGGGTGAGACAGAGCAATGATGAGGTTCACTTCCAAAATACTCATATCTTCTCTGGTATCTGGCATCAGGACAGAGGTTCACCTTGCCCCTCATGGAAGATTTCATGAGGAGGTGAACAAAGCTCTGTAAACAAGGAAGTAGCTGAGCTTTCCTCTTACCCACAGCTTCACAATGACAGTGGCTAGCTTCTGAAGTCTGACTGATACAAAAATACTACATAACTAGCAGAGGGTTCTCATGGTGGTCTTACTTTTCAAGCTGTACATCTCTTTGAGTTATCTGTGTCAAAACAGTCCACAGTTTTTCATGTACCTGATGAGAATATATAAATAAGGATCAAAAAAACCTGTTTTATTGGAAACCTATACTTATAGCTCTCTTGCTTTCAACTACTGACAATTTTTTATGTTAGAATCATTTTGCAAGTTATTAAATAGTTTTACTGCTATCTGCTGGGCCAGGCTGCTCACGCTCGATCCCAGATGCACAAATATGTGCATGAACAACAGAGGACTTGACAAGATAAATAGTGATACATGTCTGCACATCAGAGACCAAAATTAAGTCTGTGTTGGATCAGAATGGAATTTGGCTAATCTGAAAATCTGCTTTAAACTCTCATTAAGATAAACTTCTGAAAATCTAATATATATATCACTTTTTATGCCCAGTGATAAACAAGGCTTGAAATTTTCAGATCTTGTGAAATAAGAATGAAGTCCATTTAAAATCAGCAAAGCACGTTAAAGAGGAAGAAGAAAATTTGAAGATTGTATATGTGTAAAAGAGAAATCCTCACAAAGAGTATGATGTTATGTACTGTTTTCCTTTTTTTGTTCAGACAAAAAAACTTAGTGGAGTACTTCATACTGAAAATTAATGCTAAAAGTACTGGACTAGGAAAGGGTGGGAGTAACACTAGCAGAGGAAGACATAGTTTTTGTTTTTGTATTCTTGCCAGTGATATTAATCAGCAAGTAATCAGCATTTCACATGCATGGAAATGGGGAGGGAGAGACAATTTTTCACCCTGGTCACATTCTGCATTTCCTGGCCTTGATACACAGTCTACCCTGAGACATAGGATACAACTCTACAAGACTATAGGGTTGTTGAAGCAAAAAGGTCTCCACACCAGAAATAATAGCAATTTTCACTGTTTAGGAAACTATAAACTTCATCAGGGCCTTGACTGCCCTGTTCGAGTTTCCAAGCTCCCCTCAAGAAGCAGCTCTGGCTCCAGATGAAAGCCATTGCTGTTCAGCCACAGTGGTATGTGCGGCCAGTGCATGGCCAGCTTCCAGAACAGCCAGGGTTTAAACTTCAGGTGGGAGGACAGGTACATGTCTCCTTTGGGCTTTCTTGTGAATATCTCCCCGTATGTGCCCAAGATGCTTTCTCCTGGGCACAGAGTGGCTGGGTAGAAGTCCCAGCACTGGTGGGACACAGCCACATACACTCTTTTACTCCTTTTAGGAAGGACAGAGCCCTACCCTCCCACACAGGCAGAGTTCCTCTATGCCAAACCCTGACGTTAATTCCTGACATGCTTCAAAGTCCTGGAGAAGAGCAGAGAAATTCTTCAATGCCAATAATCAGTAATTCAAAGGAAGATTTATTTCAAGGGTTTGGAGAATACTGCAGGAGTGAAGGGTGAAGTCCTACTGTCTTAAAAGAAAAGCACAAAGAAAGCATGATCACTTGATAAATAATTTAACTGACAAGAATGTGAAAGAAATTTTTGTATATTTTTCTCCAGTGTTATGAAATGGGTTCCAGCATTGAGAGGTTCCTTCCTGATTAGAAAAAAAATACTTAGTCAAAAATACAAAGAAACAAAAATGTCTCTCTTTGGGAGCAAGGGGAAAAGGTTTCACATTAATTTTTCCCATTGCAGGAAAACAAGCATTTTCAGGTTCCATGGCATAATATGATGTGTATTCTTTTATTCTTTTTTTCATTGATATATTATTTAAGCAATTTTTTTTACTATTCTAGAGTTCCACATGTATCTTCTCATACATTGAAAGCTCAACACTTAATACATAATATAAAAGCAAGAAAAACCATGCTGGAGGTTTTTATTTTTTTATCTGAACCAAGTCTCACATGCAATCACAAAAAATAAGCTTGTGAAGTTATTGCATTTTTCTATCCAACTGTCACTTTAAAAGTAATTGAGAGAGCTATATTCTATCTACAATAAGGAAAGGTGAGCAATTCACAATAATTTCTGCATGAAATCTTGAATTCTTTTATTTTCTTACTTCAGTGTTGACTAACTTAAAAGAAAAACAAATGAACAAAAATTTTAAATAGTTATTGTTATGTCCAGATGCTTAATGATGTTTCATTCTGGCTTCTAACAGAAGAATGTGCTTAAAAAGCAGATTTTAAAGTGAAGGAACAACCAATGTGTGTTTTATTACATCATCATAATGACTTTTTAGTCTGTCTTTAATCCTTCCACTCAACCAATAAAGTAATTCAAACAAAGAAAAACCCTTCAGTATGAGCCTCTATTGGTTTCAAAACCATGTGACACGCTAGACTGGCACCAAAATATGAACTAGAGGCTTATGATAATTTCAGAAAATCAATGAACTACATTTAAAATGCATTTCATAAAATTTAATTTACACATATATTAGAGATGGGCAAAGGCTTTCTATAAATCCTTTGGCTGGCACAAAACTACAATAAATTCCTACTTGTCTGTTATGTAAATGGACCGTTCTATATATTTTTACTAGTTACAGATTAGATTCAACTGTCCATGTTATTTGTGTCTTTTTCCTGTCACAGAAACATTATCAAATTGTTGGTGAATGCCTTCCCCTCTTTATAGAGCTAGAGAGAAGTTACAAGAACATTTCGTCTAAATATTTGTCAGCTGGTTCACTGAGGGTCTTTGCGTGCAGCATTTTCTGCCCTTGAAAGTACCCGACTCATCTTAATGTGATCAGCTTTAGTGATTGAAATTTTATTTTAAGTTAAAGCATGTAAGGAAAATTATTAAAGTTCCTCGGTGTGTTGGGGTTTTATTTTTCCAAATGGTCAATTTTTTTTTTCTTTTAATATAACCAGCAACTGGAATTGTAACAATATCCTAATGGAATGCTTGGGTTTGTGTCAGTTTTAGGAAAAAAAATTGTATAAACATATGCATGATGAAAAATAATACTGTTTTTTGGCAGTCAAAGAATCAAAAATACTTATTTAACAGAATTTTCAAAAATCTACAGTTATCATGTGAACCATATATTCATATACTAATTTTTAAAGAATATGATCCTAGTCAAGTTGGACATTGGACTTACTGTCACATACTACAAATAGCTATACAGCCAAATAAGCATTTCACTGCATTATCATATAGATTTCTTTGGTTTTTTTCAAGTGGTCAGCATTTTTGTGGTAACATTAATAGTTATTACAGATTTAAATGGACACTCTGTGTCTGTAACTGATTGACAACATCAATAATTTTGAGATCAAATACTAACAGCAGTCTGTTTTTTTCTTTAATCACTGTCTTTTTGTTTTATACCCATGCCTACAGCAAGATCCTGTTTTCTGTATGTAGACAGAGCTTCCTGCTGTGTGCTGCCGAAAGAATGAGAAGACAAGATGGAGAATCAATTTAAGAAAAAAAGCTTCAGTTGACAAAGCTTTGCTGTAGATCAATCGAGTCTAGTTAAAATATCTTTGGTAGCAGAGATTTTACAATCACATGCTTGGACATAATCAGTTTGGTTTTCCCTATTCCATTCATACAGGATTTTACCAGATGAAAAAAAAAATTGTATGCAAATACCGTTATTGTTTTGACAGCTGAATGTCATTTGGCTTTGTTGTGAAACAATAAAAGCAGCTTTAAAATATATTTCCTTGATATACAGAAAATCTACGCCTTTATTAGATCTCTTCTTTTAGAAGATAGAGTATTTACTTAAGAGAGAGCTTGTCCGTTACAGCAGAGCAGGCCACGCATTTACCCGTGGAGACATCTAATAGCATACAGTTCACAACTCGGTACTTAGGGGAATTTTTTTCATTGACTCATTTAGTCTTTTATCACTTATTTGTTTAAACAGGTTTTGTAACAAATACAGGATGTGTACCAACTGATACAAAGTACATGTCTTCCCTGGCAGACTTATCCATATATCTGATATTTATTTAATTGGGTTTCACTAAATTTGCATACCAGCAGTAATTAGTTGTTTCAAAATTCCTAATAGCATAGAGTGAAAATATTATGAAACTTTTTTTTTTCTTAAATACACATTTAGATTACTTAGAAATAATCTAACTCTTTGCATGTATACTGTTAACTCATTCCTGGGTGTGAGAAAGTCACAAAACTTTTCAGCTCAGAACAGTGTACCTAAACAAGAAACCTACCCTTAAGTTACTTAGAAACATGTCAAGCTTGCAGCTGGTTTGGAAAATGAGCAGTCTGATATAGTGCTTACTGAACTTGTAAGAACTTTCAAGCACTTTACAACGAAAATGTCTTCTTTAGATGCTTAGGAATTATGTCTAGATTAAAATACTGCCTACTGATAGTATCTGTTCATCAGCATGGAGAAGGTCGTGATTCAAAGACTAATGCATAAAAAAAGAAGGGAGCTAGGGAAATGGATTTTTAAGAAATCAGAAAATAAAATACATATTGTATGGATAATAGCGTTGCTAAATTCTGGGCAAGTGTTCCAGGAGTAACTGGCTATTTTAAGTGTGTTCTTTGTGGGGTACCAGAGCAGAGATAATTTAAGGGGATCCAATTCACAAGAAGATGAGACTGTTCCCGTTCTGAAAATCAATCTTTTATCAGACATTTTTCAAAGTTGAATCTCTAAAATCACTAATCCCTTCCTAAACCTTGGCTAGCAATTTGCATTAATCACTGCAGGCTGTATCCTGTTGGTCTCTGACTCTGTTATAGAATTTACTGCATCTATAGGAATTTTGTCTTTTGAATGGAAAAGGGTGCTGTGAGCTCTTAAATATTGGCTTTATGGCATACTGTTTCTGTAAACATGACAGCATTGTTATTTAGCAGGTCTCTCCATTTAGATGGTACATGAACATCTGTAACTCCATTGAAAACACAACTAAAATTATAGAAGGGGGAAGTATAAACATTTTTATAGATAATGTTCCCACTGTTTCCACTACTTATTGCAATTCAATAATGTTAATAAGTAAAACCATGCTCACTGTGATTGAAAATGCCAGAATATGTCTGCATGTTTGTGCACACATTTGTATGTATGTGT